>WAAG01049046.1:222711-261805 GCA_013390105.1 Tichodroma muraria | reverse complement strand
GAGTGCCCCCGGGGCGGGGGGGCCGCTCCGGGATCCCGCGGCGGCGGCGGCGGCCGGGGAGCTCCGCCGCCGTCACGGGGCTTCCGGCGGCGACGAGGGGGCGGCGACCTCGTGGCGTGGCTGCCGGCGCTGTCGCGGTGGCGGCAGGTGGTCGGTGGGCTCCTGGCTCCTCAGGTGCCGCAGGGGTGAGGGCCCGGCCAGGCCGCAGCACCGCCCTCACGGCCTCTCGCCCCCGTGGCGCCCACCTCACCTGTTCTGCCTCCTGTGCCTCCGCTGCGTCGTTCGTGAATTAATTCATTTTGAATTAAGTAATTTTTTTACTGAATTTAACGTTTGTTGGTGCTGTTGCAAAGTGTGGAATATGTAAAAATTTTCTTAAGGATGTTTGGTGATGTTTGATGCGTGTGTGCTTTCAAGCCTCGACAACAAGAAGGGAGGTTTAATCCGTGGAACAAATAGCAGCTCACAAGCTCTAAGTGATGTCCAGGTGTTAGAGAAACAAGTTATTGTTGGTAGAGTTGCCTCATTAAGGTTTAGGCCTGGACATGCTTCATGATGTCACACCTAGAGGGAGTTTAACAAAGCCTGGGGAGAAAGAAGGATGTGCCAATGATGGTGGACACAGGAAATACACAATTGATGTGGCAGACATCTGGCAGAACTGCCAAGATGAGGAATGAACTATTAAACTCAACCTGGCAATTGTGCTGAATCCACTCCAGCTGGGTGAAGGGTAATTCTGGCAGGGGGAGATCACAACCGCCAACTCATGGACCACTGACCCAAGAAAACACCAACCCAAAAGAAGAGAAACACTGAGCATGGCACTAATTAGCATGAGAAGCAAGAGAATTGTTGACCAGTAGAAGATAGAACACTAATTAAAAGTACTATGTACTTCCAACATGTAGCCAATGAACACTGATGGCTTTTTGAGGAAACCTTTGAAATCATGTGTGAGATGCAGATTATTGAGGTTTTTTATTGTGAGCAATGTCGCACATTGCCAGCACCCAGAAGTTGATAAGGACAATGTGTTCCTGTCTTTTTAACAATTGAATAATCTATCTGCTAATTAAAACTTGGTCTTAAAGGAAATCTCCACTTCCCAGTTTATCTGATTTGCACAATTATAGGCTGGTGCTGAGCTGCAGCTGCATTTCAGTGGTGACTGAAGTGATCCTTATATAAACACTGTCCTTCAGCTGGCCTGAAATGCTGGATACAGAATATTTGGATTCATTTAGGAAATCCTGTCAGGTCTCCCTTAGAAATCATGGCATTCCAAGGACAAAGAGATAATTAATGTGATAATTTAATAATTAATGCTTTTTACTTCTGCAATAATCCTCATTCTCAAATCTAAATTAAAATAATCCTTATCCTGAAGTCTAAAATAATCCTAGCTGATGAGTTGTTTTGTGAAAATTCTCAAAGAATTTGGCATTTTTTTAATGGCAAAAGATGTTATATGTAAACTGTGAGCCTGATGTAGAATTTTATAATAGTTTTAAAAAATAATTTTATCTTTAGATAGCTACAAATTAAAGGAATGACTATTTTAATCTTTTAATGGGGACAAAATACAGTAACAGTAAAAAATTTAATAGGGATTTATATTTAATTTTTTTAAGAGTTAGAAATTCTGATACAGTCTCAATATAGGGCTGCACACGTCAGGATTCCCCAGGTCTTCCCCAGGCCCACTGTGAACACACAGGTGTCCCAAAAGCACGTGGGTCACAGCACAGACGTGCTTTATGTGTCTGGACCAGCTGAAAATGCACAGTTTTCTCAGTGGGATTTTCTAGGAAGACAGAAAACAGAGAAATAAATTTGCTACATAATAAATATAATAAAGGATAAATATTAACGAAAATGCTGAGAAATCCAAGTGTGAGGAAGACCTTAAAAGTTTGAGTTCGGTTTAGGAATCAAGATATTTAGGAAAATAAACTTGCTTTTTCTTTTTGCTCTCTGGTTTCTGAGGCCTTGCAAAGGCTGCCTTCATGTTTTCAGGCTGAAGTTTAGAAATTGTGGGTGTTTTTGTGTTGACTAAGCCTCTCTTTTCGTGTCATCCCAGTGCCAAATGCTCAGCCATGCAGGATAGCCTCAAATACCACAAGAACTCCAGTGGCATCGCAAGACTCCACAAAACTACTGCAACTTCATTGTAAATTTCCACAGTATGGTGTAAAATGAACTTGTTCAAGCATTTTAATGGGAACAGACATCTTTGTGTCATTGCGTGATTCTCCTAAGTAAATCAGGGAGTGATGGAAATACCTGAACTTTCAACGTCCAACAGAAAATGCTCTTAGACCACTGTACTATTTGTGAGAAATAGATCCTGTCACTACATGTTGAAATCTCTGCCTGCTGCAGGTTTGCTGAGGCTGATGCTACAATGGACAGATGAGGGGGTGACAATGAGAGCCACCATTTAAAGCCAGATCGAGCCTGGTGTGGTCTGAGACATCCAAGCCTGTTCTCTGTAGGGTGTTGGAACCAGAGCAGGACATTCTTCAGCTTGTTCAGACTCTTGGCTCTCGGATGTTGTTGGCCCAGCTTTGGGAAGATCCGATTGTGGCCTTCCAGTGCCTGAAGGGGACAACAGGAAAGGTGGAGAGAGACTGTTTCCAAGGGCCTGGAGTGACAGGACGAGGGGGAATGGCTCCCCACTGCCAAAGGGCAGGGTCGGATAGGATATTTGGAAGGAATTGTTCCTTGTGAGGGGACAGGGAGCCCTGTGTGTTAACAGGAAGCCCTGGCACAGGGTGCCCAGAGAAGCTGTGGCTGCCCCATCCCTGAAAGTGTCCAAAGCCAGATTGGATGGGACTTGGAGCAACCTGGGCTGGTTGAAGGTGTCCCTGCCCATGGCAGGGCTTGGAACAAGATGCTCTTTAAGGTCCCTTCCAACCTAAACCGTTCCACGATTCTGTGATTCTGCATGAGCTGTCTGTGCACTAATGTGGCTAAAACAGACACTGCAGAGTACATGGACAATGTCGTGATGACTCCTGCAGAACAGACCAAGATAAATGCCTGGATAAGGCAGGGAAAAGATGAGATTGTTCCACACTATTGTTTTTGAATTGCTTTCTAATTCACCCCTGGAGTGCCCATATTCCAATCTGCCGCACAATCCTGTGTGAGGCTATTCCTCTTTAAACCAGTGACATTTAAAAAGGACCCACGAAACCCCCTCCACAAGCAGGCTGCAGTTCAGTGAACTGGATGAATGATCTTTGCACATCCCCACGGGCACGCACAGCTGAATATAGATCACCCAGGAAACCTGCCAGCCGTACGGAGCGGGGCTGGGCACTCTGCAAACCTGCCAGCCCTGTGGGTTGGGGCTGGGCACTCCTGCCTCTGCTCCAGTGTGAGGTCTCTGCAGAGAATTCCAGCTGCAGGTGGAACAGCCCTGCTGTGTGTTTCGGACCAAACGTGAACTAATAACAGCAAATAATCTTTTTTCTTTTCCAGTGGGCATCCAAATAGGACAGCTTTGGGAGATGAGTGGAGGAAAACATGGCTGTTGCAGATGTTGTAGCCACGAAGAATCATGAAATTGTTGATGTTGGAAGAGACCCCTGAGATCACCAATTCCAACCATCAACACAGCACCACCACCACATTCACCACTAAACCACGTGGTGCTTTGGGCACTTCTTTGTCCTTGCTGTTGTCATGGACTGAGAAGGGATGTGGAGATAAGCAGCCAGTGGCCTTTTCTGTCGCAGAGATGAGCAAAACTGTGGACATCTCTTGATTTTAGGTGCTCTCATACTGCAGACTCTTCCGAGGCAGAGCTGTAATGCTGTAAAGAAATGCAGAGCTTGTTTCAGTGGAAAAATAATTGCAGTGGTGTCTCCTCTTGGGCCCTGAGCAGACAGAGGAGACCCGGGGGCAGTGAGGATGTGGGTTTGTGTCCCAGCTCAGGGGCTGCTCTGGCTTTGTCCCTCCACGTGCTGGGTGGGATTTGCGTTTCCCTGGCGCTGGTGATGTCAGGAGCTGCCAGGACAAAAGGGAACAGGAGGCTTGGAAACAACAAGGATCAAGGAAAGAGAAAAGCCAAGTTTTAAAAAGTGAACGCTTAGTCATAGAGACACAGACGTAGGAGGGCTCGCAGGGGCCTATTTCCATCCTGAAACTCCCCCTCATTCCCCCCAGACTTGCTCTGGCTGTGTTTGCTGTTGAGATAATATCCCCTTCCCCCACCACCCACAGATAACTGAAGGAGCAGCCGTTGAAAAAAAAAAAAAAAAGGCAGTTGCCTTGCTCTGCCTGCAGGAAAAATGTCAGGAAGTGTCTGGTGGTGGGTGGGATGAAAGGAGGAAGCTGAACTCTAAAGAGAATATTCTAGCCCTGCTCGTGCAAACAAATGCCCCTCTGTATTCTGCTTGATAAGAACATCCAGGAGCAGGTCCTCCTGCGTGCAGGAGTGTGGAGTAACTTAACCCTGAGTGATTTATTTGTACATGCTGCATTACCCCCAGCACTCCATGAACTGGAGGGGAAAAGATGGAAACAGCTAAGGAAAAGCACAAGCATCATCAATAATTAATAGTGCCTTTTTTGTAATGATCTAATATTAATTATGAAGTTAATTTCTGTTTGGATGGTTTGTGCATGTGTATGAAATTTGGACCAGGATTTAAGTTCAGTGCAATCATGCTTTTATTCTAATTACAATAATTATAAATCTATTTTGCATCCTCCTTTTAAGTCTCAATCACACAAGCTTTTGTTTCCAAACATGCCAGACAGCAGTTTTTGCACACCAAATATGGCAGCTCTCAGCTCCCCAAAGCGAATCTGGTTATAAATACAAAAGAAATTGTTTTGATTCATTGTCAGTGTGCAAATGTGAAAATAAGCCCAGAACATGGGTCAAGAAAAGTACTTTGGATTTCTACAGTCACAGAGTCAACAGGGAGGAAAGAACTTAATTGCACACATCATGAAATATTTAAACAGACAGTGACCAACGTGCAGATGTGGGATGCAGACTTTTATAGCAAATTCTCTGCTACAAACAGCTGATGCTGCTTTGTGTCAGGGACTCTTTCTTACTCTGGAGCCTTAAAAATTGTCAGTGCACCATTTTGAAGCTTATTGTTTGTACTGGGTGATCTGTTGGGAAAAATTCTATGACAGAAGCACAAAACCCAGATGGAGAACTGATTTTATATTATTATGAGATCTTATTTAACTGTAGACCACCAGCTTGATGCTGTCTTGGGACATGGGTGCATCTCATCCACAGCAGATTGGTGGGTGGAGGTTCCCATAAGAGCAAGCAGAAAATTTCTCTTTGTTGCACTTGGTTTTCTTACACAGTCATTGTCTATTTTCCAGCTATATTCATGCCTTTCTTGTGCTACCAGGACAGACCTATTGGAAAGTTTTTCTAATGGAAATCCGGTTTATAGTAACAGAAATTTTGCAGCAGGTTCATGGCAGATTCTTTCGTTGAAGCAGAAGAAAGGAAATGTGAGTTTTCTCTTTGCTTTTGGGTCTTTCCTTCTCGTTTTCTATCTGCTCTTGTCTCCCTGCAGAAAATCCAAACTCCCACCCCAAGTAAACTTCCTCCCCACGACAGCCCCGTGGTCCTTTGGCAGTGGGAGAGTTCGTGCTGGCAGCAAGTTCCCCCTGTGAGCCCCTGGAGTAAAATGGGTGAGATCAGTAAAGCCTGCAGGAGACATTTCAGATTGCTTGCAGGCTCTGCTAGCCATCGTGATACTGTGATGTTTAGATCTTATTATTTGCCATAATAAGATGCCAAAACTAATTTTCAAAAAGGGAACTGTTAAGCTTTTGCAAAATCTGATTGTGCTCAAGGTCTGGGATAGGTGTCAGGTCATCAGAGCAGTAATCCCCTGGGAAGTCTCTTCAAGTGCCTGATGCTACAGCAGGATTAATTTTATCTTTGTCTTCTGAAGGATGACATGAGTAACCTCTGGAGTTCCTTGGCCATTTGTGTTGTTTGGAGACCTCCTCTTGAATCTTTATTGGAAATTATTGCCCACTCACAAACTCTGGTTGCTGCTTTTTAGTATCATCCTAAATTCATGCTGTGACTACGTCATTTTTTCCAAATGCAGAATAAAACTGTTTATTTTAATATTTCCACCATTTTTATTAAAAAAAAAAAGGGTTTTGATTTTCTGTTCCCTCTTTTGTCTTTGTCTTTTGGGAATAGCAGGGGATTAAAAATATATATACAGAGAAGACATTGCCAGTCTTTAGATTTTTGAGAAAGTCATGGCAGCCTGATGAAATACAGCATTGTGAGTCTACTCCCTTCTGCCCCGCTGACATTCCATGCATAGCCAAACCTTAGCCAGAGCTCAGCTCAGAACTGCTGGGATTTTGCAGAGTGGATGTATCTGTTTCCCTGCTTGTCTCTGAGATGGTCGAATAGGATTCTCTGTAACATTTACATCCCATTCTTGCTACATATTTACTGCCAATGAATCCCACGCTGGTTCGGGCTTGGGGGGGCTTTAAAGCCCAACCCATTCCAGCCCCTGCCATGGGCAGGGACACCTTCTACTGTCCCAGGCTGCTCCAAGCCCTGTCCATCCTGGCCTGACACTTCCAGGGGTACAGGGGCAGCCACAGCTTCTCTGAGCACCCTCTGCCAGGGCCTCTCCACCCTCACAAGGGAGAATTTCTTCCACATATCAAGGCTAGATTTCCCCTCTTCAATGGAAAGCCATTCCTTCTTATCCTGTCACTCCAGTTTCTGATGCAGAGTCCCTCCCCAGACTTTCTGGAGGCTCCTGCAGATCCTGGAAGGTGCTGTGGGGTCTCCAAACAACCTTCTCCAGCTGAACATCCTCCCAGGCTGTCTCCATAGGGAAAGTGCTGAAGTTGCTTTATCAAATTCATGTCCCTCCCCTGGACTTGCTCCCTCCCTGGGATCCTTCCATGTTCCCCTTCTGTTGGGGGCACCAGAACTGGATGCAGTATTCCCAGGCAGTCTGAGAGAATCCCCTCCCTCAACCTGCTGGCCTCACTCCTGTGGATGCAGCCCAGGGCACAGCTGGCTTTCTGGGCTGCATCTAAAGGACCGTGGCCACCAGGTGACAAAATGTGACAGAGTTTTAAATTCTTTTACTCAAAGAAATACAGAATTAAATTCTTTAGAGTAGAAAACCATAGAAAATTAAATTCTCTTAATAGATGACTTGCATGCTGCTAACTGTAGGGCAGTGGGATAAATTCTAGTTATGTCTATCTCATTTCTCTCCACAGCTCAAGGACATGTCTGGATTGACAGCTTTGTCGTACAACTGTGCCGAGTGTTCCTGCAAGGCACTGAGCACCCTTAACTCCAATTAACATCACTGGGAATGGAGGGCTCTTGGAGCCTCTTGGAAGACAGTCTTGGCATGCTCAACTGTCCAAGGATCACTCTGCCCACAGGCAGAGCAGCTACTGCTGAGAGAGGAGGCACAGGCAGCAAGAGGAGGGAAAGACCAGTTTATCCAGACTGTGTGATCTTGTCAAGTCGCAGAACTTCCCAACCTCAGAGCTCTCTATTTTTAAGCCTATAGGCATATTTGTCATGGTATAGAGGAAAAACCTCTTGGAGAGCGGATTTCATCTGTGCTTAAGGAGAGGTGAAAACAGCACTGGAGGGAGAGGAGAGCCCCCATAACTGAGTGCCAAGGAAAGCTGCTGTGAGCTGAAGAGCCACTGCAGCAGCTCTTGCCCATTCCTGCCATCCTGCCTCAGCTTCAGGTACCAGGTAATGCTGTTGGCATTTTGCTTCCTCCTTTATTCTATCATAGGTCACACTTCTTCATGACACTGTGGTGAGCCCCAGAATGATGAAATGTTCTGCAGGAATCCCTATTCTTCCAGGCAGGAAGAATATTTATAGTATATATAATACATAATACATAACATATAACATATATATAATAATATATAATATATAGAATGTTTATGGAATATTTATGAATAGTTAAGAATATTTATCCCACTGCACCACAGACTTGGTTTAGGACACCCTGCAGCAGGGCAAGGACCCTACCCTGCACCTTCTGCCTCCCTGCTCTGCTCTCCTTTCCCACTCCTCCCTTTGCTTCCTGATTCTTAAAATTCCTGAGCATCTCTAGTTCTGGGACATACTGGAATTTGTGCACACAGCCCTTAAACTGTTTTCTTCTTGGTCAAAATAGTTCAGGGAATGCCCAGGGATTGCAGACATGGCAACTCCTCACAACGTTTAATTGCTTCTTCAGTGGGAAGGGATGTTAGTGCAATTTGTGTTTGTTTGTACTTGGGACACTTACAGAACCTCATGGGGTAATTATTCCTAATTAGCAGCTTGGACACACGCTGCTCCTTCCTCCTACAATCTGCAATTAATAATACAGACATAATTCAGATTTCTCCTTGCCAGTCTTGTGTTTATGTTTATAACAGGAGGAAACAGTTTAAGGAAAAAAATTTATCTGAATCAGTCACCTGCTGAGATTCACACAGGGATTACCTGAGGATTATCCTGTGCTCGTGGCAGCTGAGACATTCAGAAATTTGGGCACCTTCTGATTCCCTCTGTCATATTCCTCTAAGGTCTTTTCCTCATTAGTCACGGACTGCTTCTTACCATGGCTTAATTCAATTTTTAGATCAGTTGTACATCATGAAAAATCCTCAAAAGTCATAACACTAGCGTTATTTTAAAATAGATTAATATTTTTAGGGCGACAAAAGTCCAGAGTTCTTCCTTTTTTGCTTCTCTCAACGCCTCCTATTAAACTGAACCAATGTACGTATGCACTGAACATCCCAATAAACAGATCAATGGGAAGGATGGAGAAATACTTCAACTCTTACCTCCTGGAGCTCTGGCAGCCTTGGGGCCATGCCCATTCCCTGGGGAGCCTGGGCAGTGCCTCAGCACCCTCTGGGGGAAGAACCTTTTTCTAATATCCAACCTAGCCTCCCCCTGCCACAACTCCAGCCCTTCCCTTGGGTCCTGTCCCTGGTCACATAGAGCAGAGATCAGAGCTACCCCTCCCTTTTTCTGTTCTGATTTTTGTCGTGCAGATTTTTGCAGAATTAGGAGAAGAATTTACTCTGTTTATTTTGAAGAACAAAAAAAATTAGTAGCTCCCTAAAATACAGCTCACTTATACTTAACACGCAACAAAGGCAAACTCAACCCTTTTCTACTCAATATTATTTGTTTCCTGAAGAGACAGAAGCAGATGTGGCAGCAAGACGATGCCAGTTGTTTGTGTGTGATAAGAGCCAGTCCCAAATTTGTTCTTGCAGTGATTTAACCTCTGAGACACCTCGTGGTGGAAACACTCACTGCCGGCAGCAGGGCCACGGCCAGAATCCATTTTAAAACTACCTAGGGTTTCCATACTGCAGTGCTTGGAAGTGGCTGAAGTCCCACAGCCAGTATAACACTGATTCGGGACCAGGATCAAACTGTGGCTCCATTTTATTTAAAAAATATAAAGCCTCAGGGTCATTTCTTTTGTTGCTCTTCTACAAGGAAAGGCTGGGAGAATTGGGATCATTCAGCTGGGAGAAGACTTTGGGAAGACCTAATTCTTTCCAGTACCTGAAGGAGCTGACAGGAAAGATGGAGAGAGACAATTTACAAGGACAAAGGAGAACAGTTTCCCACTTCCAGAGGGCAAGGCTACATTGCTATGGGAAGAAATTGTTCCATATGAGGGTGGGGAGGCCCTGGCACAGGGTGCCCAGAGGAGCTGCATCTGCCCCATCCCTGGAAGTGTCCAAGGCCTGGCAGGACAGGGCTTGGAGCAACCTGGGCTGGTGGAAGGTGTCCCCTGCCCATGGCTGGTTGGAACAGGATGGGCTCTAAGGTCCCTTTCAACCCAAACTATTCTGTGATTCCATGTTCAATGAAGAATAAAACCAGCCTTTGACTCCGCCAGGGTATCAGAAATATTCATGAGTTTGATGATGGTTTTTCACAGAACTGCTACAGCTCCAGGTCTGTGCAATTAACATGAGACTTTCCCTTGGGTTTCACATGGGGTATGGTTTTGTTTGTTTCAGACCTGAAACTGAATGTGAAACATTCCTGGGAGCCTGAGAGGGGGATGGACGGAAACTGATGAACAGAAGGTATAAAAACGTCGTGCTGGTGTCATGCTGGGTCTCCTGCGTGCCACTGCTGAAACCAGGCACGCTAAAGAGATGGAATGTGCTTTTGGCCTGTTTTCTGTAATGGATCATGGAATGTCGGGACTGTAAGCACTACGGTTTTGATACGGTTGCTTTATTTTTCACCTCAGAATGCACCGTGTACATTTTGGGGAACTGGCGTCGCTTTTTGTTCGCACCAAGCCGTGTCCTGTTTTTCTAGGGCGCCTGGAAAGAAACAGCGGATCGCTATCCTCAGATCAGGGTTCTTTTGTGGTGCTTCCCTGCCCGACTTTTCACACAAAACACACTCAACGTGACTCCACATGTTGGCGTCGGGGTTCCACTACCACCCTTGAATGCATAAATCGGATATTTTTTATTTCAGATTGGGTTTCAAAGCAGAAGCGAAGGCTCCGGCAGCGCAGAAGCAGCGAACTGTAATTGAAAATACGTTTATTTGACATTTTTCCAGCCGCAGCCAGGGTTGAGCGCGCCCTGAGGCGCCGCGCACCCGGGCACAGGCCGCGCCTCCGCCTGATTGACAGCAAAGCCAGCCAATCACGGCCCGCGCTCCCACCGTGACTGCGCCTCCCGCCGCTCAAACTGACCAATCAGCTCGCGGGGGGTTAACGGACCGTCCCGTGTCAACGTCGGTGGTCAAACGCGCCAATGGACAGAGGGCAGGCTCGTTACCAATGAGATCAAAGAGTTACCGGAACTGCGACACGCTATTGGTGATTTTGCTTGTCAGTCACCGCCGCCTTTGCCGGTGGTTGGTTGGCGGGGAGGAAGGGGCTTCCGGGGGTGGGGACATTATATTAGGGGCGGACAAAGGCGGCGGCGAGGCCCTGCAGCTCGCCGCCATTTTGCGCAGCGGGCGCTGAGCAGCAGCAGCCGCCGCGGCCGGAGCTCTCTCCTCATCTCCGCCTCCTTTCTCCGCTACACCATGTCGCGGGATCGCTTCCGTAGCCGTGGCGGCGGTGGCGGCGGCTTTCATCGGCGCGGCGGCGGTGGCGGCCGCGGCGGCCCCAACCACGATTTCCGCTCGCCGCCGCCTGGCATGGGCATGGGACAGAACCGCGGCCCGATGGCGGGCGGCCCGCAAGGCCCGGGTGGTCCGCCGGGAGGAGGCCCGAAGCCCGAACCGCCGAAGCCGCCCACGTCNCCAGGGCACCGCGGCGGGCCGGGCGGAGAGCCGCGGGGCCGCGGGCAGCAGCACCAGGGCCAGCAGAGCCTCGGGACACAGCAGGGCTCGGGAGAAAGGAGCGAGAAGCTGTCGGACGAGGTGAGTCACGGCCCCCCCACACCTCCCTCAGGCACAAGATGGCGGCGGCTCCGCGCGTCCGCGCCGCCATCTTGCGGGGAGGAGCGGGGGAGAGGCGGCGGCGCCTCAGCGGGATCCGAGCGGTCCCCGGTGTCAGGGCGGTCCCGGAGCTGCGGCTTGCCTCCCGTCGCGTTGCCCAGGGCTGCGGTTTGGGTTCCCTTGAGGTGCCCCTCGCGGTGGCACCGTACTGTGGTTTGGATCTCCTCGCGGTCCCGGGGCTGCGGTTTGGGTCCCCTCGCAGTGCCCGGGCGGTCCCGGGGTTGCGGTTTCGGTTCTCCGGGGGTACTTAGGTCTCCCCTCAATCCTGTGTGCAGCACTCAGTGATGGCTCGAACTGGTCTGATTCTTTGTAGGGGTTTAAAGCGAATCTCTCTTTGCTGAGGCGGCCTGGGGAGAAGACGTACACACAGCGCTGCCGGTTGTTTGTTGGGAATTTGCCTGCTGATATCACAGACGAAGACTTTAAAAGACTGTTTGCCAAATATGGGGAGCCGGGAGAGGTTTTTATCAACAAGGGGAAAGGCTTTGGATTCATTAAATTGGTAGGCATTCATGTTGTGCATTCGTCCATTTCGTTCTCGCGATGTGGTGATGTACAACTTAGTTTTCTAAAACTGGGCTTTGCACTTCCCCCAGGAATCTAGAGCTCTTGCAGAAATCGCAAAGGCAGAGTTGGACGATACCCCCATGAGGGGCCGGCAGCTCCGCGTTCGCTTTGCCACTCACGCCGCTGCCCTGTCGGTGCGCAACCTCTCACCCTACGTGTCCAACGAGTTGCTCGAGGAAGCTTTTTCCCAGTTCGGTCCGGTGGAAAGGGCTGTTGTGATTGTAGATGATCGAGGTAGATCAACAGGAAAAGGCATTGTTGAGTTTGCATCAAAGCCAGCTGCAAGGAAAGCATTTGAACGATGTACTGAGGGGGTGTTTTTGTTGACAACGTAAGTACTTTGCCAGGATCTCTTAGTTTTAAGCTGAATAAAGACTGTAGGATTGTAGTTTTTCAGAACAAAGGCTTTTAGAGGAGTAAAACGAGTATTTTCTCTTCAGCACTCCCAGGCCAGTTATTGTGGAACCATTGGAACAGCTGGATGATGAGGATGGTCTTCCAGAAAAGCTTGCTCAGAAGAATCCGATGTATCAAAAGTAGGCACTATTTTTTGATATAAAGAGGGTTTTAATGCTGTTTTAATTAGCATTGTCCTTGGCACTGAGGAATATGGAAAATTTTTCAGAAACAGGCTTTAGATTTTCAGTTGTATTGCCAGTTCTTGGCGGGTTTTTTGTTCGTAGTTTAAAGTAACATAATGATTTGTTTAGTGTATTCACCAACTGTTACACAAACAGTTTTCTACATTGTATTACAAAGAAATAGCAGCTTGGCAGATGGTTTTGGTGTATGTAGAAACTTGAAAAATCAGACTTGAACTGTTTCATGCTATTGTTGAGAGCTGTCATCTCCCTTAAGGCATGTCTTGGGTTGCTGATCCCATGGGAAACTTGCAAATTTACATTCATGGTTTGAAATGAGAAATAAAGTAAAATTTTAATTCATTCCATGATTAGTATAAATGTGTTGCATGTGGATTTGCCTTATGAGTTAACTACTGGTGTAAAGGAACTAGGAGTCTAGAGTGGTATTAAAGAGTCAGGAGAAATCTTTTCTGAAGCAGCAGTTTTGTGTTAGAATCTGTATATTAAACCTGTTTGTTGTAGGAATTTTATGTTTTCCCAGATCACAGAAGGGAGTGCAGGGAGGGAGATCCAGTCAGTCTTGCTTGGCTTAGTAAGGGTTCAAAATTTGTTGCTTTGATCAAAAATTGCAAGTGGTTTAGAGGCAGCTTTGAGAAGCATATGGATTAATACAGTGCTTCAAAATGTGGAGATACTTTATATTGGTAATGTATGGAAAGTACATAAAATGTATTTTGAACTTGGTCGTTTTGTTCTATAAATTATTGAATTTCAAATTTGAGTTTATTTATATGACAAAATAAACTGTTGGTCCTCAGGCATTTTTAGAACTATTTAAGTGAAAGTGGAGGCTGTTATTTGCCTTTGACACAGAGTGCTTTGGCACTGGAAAAATCCACTTTGGCTGTGCCTGCTTGGGCAAAGGCCTGTCTTGTTTGAGGATTTTGCACCTGCAGTTGTCAGCAATCAAGTGTCTAAGGACTGCTAAGAATGAGGCAAACAAGCAGTAGCCTTCTGGAGATTTGCTTGAATGTGATGGTGCAGGAGTCTCCACAATAATTGTGTGGTAATTATTTGTGTTCAGTGCTGTTGTCTGAGTGTGTAAGATGCAGCACTTCCATCACAGCCAGTTCTCTCTCCCATAGTTGTCACAAATTCTCAGGGTGCCCTTGGTGTTCCCTGATAATTCAGTTATTTTGGTTATGATCTTGTATTGACCTTGAGTTTTCGGGATTGCCCACTCTGATTATCTTCCTTTCTGCAGGGAAAGAGAGACTCCTCCCCGTTTTGCTCAGCCTGGCAGTTTTGAATTTGAATATTCCCAGAGATGGAAATCTTTAGATGAAATGGAAAAGCAGCAGAGAGAGCAAGTAGCAAAAAACATGAAAGATGCTAAAGACAAACTTGAAAGTGAGATGGAAGATGCTTATCATGAGCATCAGGCAAACCTCCTGCGTCAAGGTAAGGGGTTCTGAATTCTTACTAATCTTTTTGGTTTAAATGCTGGCTTAAATATATGGCTCTTTAATGGTTTAATGAGTAAATTCATGCTTCTGACTATGAACCTGAGAATTTCAGAGGTAAAGAGAAACTGGTAGTTTTTGATACTTCAGTGCTGTACTGGTAAGATCAATGACACTGGAAGGTACTTCTCTGCCATAGTGCAGCTGAAGCAGATCTGATTCAGATGTAGTTAAAATGTAACTTCTTGTGAAAAAGCTGCTCACAGGCTTCTTTCCTGCAGACCTCATGAGGCGCCAGGAGGAGCTGAGGCGTATGGAAGAGCTCCATAATCAGGAAATGCAGAAACGCAAGGAAATTCAGCTGAGGTTAGTTTGGCTTTCATGGGATTTTATTCAAAGTTAGATTTATGCTTTTTTTTTCGAATTACTTACATATGAAAGTTTTTATTTTTCAAGAAACACCATTGCTGCTTCAGTTTGTTTGCGAAATTGAACTGCTGTGTAAGTTTCTCAAATATTTGAGCATCATAGAGTATGTTTTTTTTTTCCTGAAGTTCAGTAATCATTCAGTGCCTTTATATTGCTGGAGTGATTGCTGTTGGTGCGTGTTCAATGTTCTCCACTCCCTGGGTTTAACAAAAGTCTGCTTTGGGGTGACCAGGCAGGAGGAGGAGCGTCGCCGGCGGGAGGAGGAGATGATGATCCGTCAGCGGGAGATGGAAGAGCAGATGAGAAGACAGAGAGAAGAGAATTACAGTAGAATGGGTTACATGGATCCAGTAAGTGGCATTGTGGTGGGTTTGGGTTACATTACCATGCTCAAGAATTTTGTTGGTGTATTTTTGAGACGGCTCTGTTTTGCTTCCTTTGGGTTGACGATTGCGCGGTGTTTGTGAACGGGCAGTGGCAGTAGTTGGCTGTACATGTGCTCTGTCTCCTGAAGTGTGGATTTTGGTGGTTGAATACCCAAGTTAAAAGTTGTTTCTTCTATGCAGAGGGAGCGAGACATGAGAATGGGTGGTGCTGCCACAATGAACATGGGAGGTAAAGAATCTTTTAAGTAATTACTTGATGTGGCTACCTTAGAAATTGTCAGAATATGATTATATATTTTTCTCTCTTAGATCCTTATGCTTCAGCAGCCCAGAAATTCCCACCTCTGGGAGGTGGTGGCGGCATAGGTTATGAAGCTAATCCAGGAGTTGGCCAAGCAGCCATGAGTGGTTCTATGATGGGAAGTGACATGGTAATGTATCCTGTGGTGGCTTTAGCTTAGCACAAGGGAGTTGTTTTGGTTGGGAATGAGTTCTCCAGTGTTCGGATGGTTGTGGAAATGTCACTGTTAACTGCTGACTCTCTTGTCAGGTGTTTAACACAGGACAACGTGGCAGTGTGTAGCACTAGAGTAGTTGATAACCTTTATGGTAGCTTACACACTCTGAAATTGTAAGTGAATTCAAATGTGCTCTTAAGCATATTTGCAATTAACTGACTTCATTGGACTTCGGAAATTCTGCGTCACTGTTAGGCTTGGAAGGATTTTTTATGAATTCTAGAGAATCTGACAAATTTAATCAAAATACTTCACGTAGTAGCTTTTCAGTAATTTGATGTTCTGTATTGATGGACAAGAGATTTTTTTTTGTTCTCCTTCCCAATGTGTAACTCTTTATTTTGGCCCTTCCAAGCCTAGGTAGGCTGGATGTATGTTGGTCTGGGTGTGCTGTTCAGTCCAAAATCTGCGCTCAGGTGTGTTCCAGCAGCAGATTAACTTAAATAATCAATGGTAAACAGCATATCCCTTAGTCTGTGCTGATGTTGCTGTAGAAGAGCAGAAATGCTGGTTTTGAGCTTCAGGCATGTTCCAGTTATCCTGGACTGTAGCCATTTGTGGTTCCTGTCTCCCAAAGGAATGATAGCCCGGTCTGTTTTCCTGTGTTGGGCATGACACAAAGATAGAGCCTGTTAAAGCTACAGCATATCTCCTGTTCCGAGGTATGTTTGTAAACTGGAGTAATTTCTGGCACACTACATGTGTGACTGGGCTTGGAGCCTGCTTGGTGTTCCTACACTGAAGCACCACTGATGGAGATTACAGAAGTGCTTAATGGGCAGGATGGGAGTCTGTTGGCTTAGGTGGCGATACCAGTGTGCTTTCGCCCTCCTGGAAGGGTGTACACTTGTAGCACAAGCTGAACTAAATAATTTTTGGGTGGGTTTAGGCCTCTGGCTTAATGAGCTGAGCTACCATAGTAGCTTGTCAGATATCTTCTGTTTTATCTTTTTGGGGAACATATCTTTGGAATGGTAACTTCACAGAGCATCATTGATTCAGTAGACAGTGCTGTTGGCCTTAAGGTATCTCAATAATAACCTACTGATATGTAAGCAGTTCCTGAGCTTCCTGTGAGCAGTTAGGCAGTGTGTGGTGGATACTATGTACATTTTTCTCCTGAAAACCATGGTACAGCAGGTGCATGTTGAACTTGTGTAATACCTGAAATGTGATCTGGTCAAAAGATGTGACAGTGAGGTGGATTAACTGCCTGGAGTTTCTTAGGCTGGGGATCTCTGCCACGCAATGCTGTCACAGTTCCTGGGCTGATAAGTTCAAACAGAACTGGAGATGAGCTGAAGCCTCAATGAATTAGGCAGAAATAACCAAAGTAATATTTGTGAAACTCCTTTCTTGGAAGGATTGATGCTGACTTTCAGAAGTCAGGAGCTCTGAAGTGTGCATTTTCAGTTGCAGATACTTTTTGTAACAAACCATCTACCATTGTTCTGTGACTCGGTAGTGGGAACCTCGGTTGAAATGAAAATTTAAAGCTCTCTTTGACCTCATAATGTGTAAGTTCTGTAGGTTGAATGCTGATCACACCTAGTAATACAGTAACTGAACAAAGTACATGCAACTAGAGGTACTAGTAAATAGACCTGAAGTCTCTGCTTTATTGCAGAGTAACTTAGCTGTTACCTTGGTGTGAAACCTTTCAATTGCTGTGAATTTTCCAAGAGCTTGTGATTCAGGTGGGGCGGGAAGGGAGATAATGCCTGGATGCACACAACCCTCTGTGCATAGCTCTAACTGGAAACACTGAGTGCTTGGAACACGTTTTGCAAATGATGAAGCACCAGCAGCTCTGGAGTACGTTGGGTTTGAACAAGTGCCACTCTTTGCTCGAGCAGTTGCGTTGGTTAGGTAAAGCACTGGTCAGTAGCTTTTTTCACATTTTTTTTTTCTTCTTGCAATGCAGTAGTGCTCACAATGAGTTTTGGTACTGCCAAAGGCCTCTGCAGTTTAGTCAGCAGACCGTAGTCTTAACCCCATCTTGAAAAGCACATGGTCTCTAGACAGCACATGCCAGTCCTGGTGAGTAGGCATTCTGTTACATTTGATGAATGTCAGCTCCTGCTTCAGCCAACTGGAGCTGCATTCTCTCATTAGGCTTATTTGGAAATGACAGTGATGTAATCTGAGCTTTTACTGCACTAAAGGTGAGAAGTTTGCAAGCTATTTGCATTAACTTGGTTGAAAATTTTGCTAGAGCTCATTTGGAAAAGTTGTTAATTCACATCTGCACTAATGCTTACATTTCTAGCACTGCAGGGAGGATCTGTTCTTTGTAACAGATGTATGAGAATGCATCAAGTGGGAACATACCTCAAGGCATGTATTACAATAAACTAATTTTTAAATTACCCTTTTTTCCTTTCTATGTTCCCGGTACCTGTGGATCGGCTCAATGGTGATTGTATCGACGAACCTTGACTACGGAACCTTCTAAAAATATATACTTAACACACATGGACATCAACTACTTATAATGAACTGTTAATTCTGTTCCAATAGCGTCCTGAACGCTTTGGGCAGGGAGGTGCGGGGCCCGTGGGTGGCCAGGGTCCTAGAGGAATGGGGCCTGGAACACCAGCAGGATATGGTAGAGGGAGAGAAGAATATGAAGCCCCAAACAAAAAGCCCCGATTTTAGATGTGACCTGTAGTTTCATTCCAGTTTGTTTTTGTCTGTCTTGTTTAGACACCGACTTCTTAATTCTTGCATTTTAGTAAGAAAGCTACGTTTTTATGGATGTTAGAAACTTACTGACCTAATATTTGTAAGTGGTCTGTTTGGGCGAGTACAATTTAATTATGTAATGCAGTGTTTCAAAATCAAATTTAGCTGTTTTTTTGATGTATAACGTCCCTAACTTGATGGCAGTGTACCTTGTGCCACTGAATTCCCAAAGTGTACCAACCTTTTTTTTACTGTGCTTCAAATAAATAGAAAACTAAATGTAGTAACTCTTCTTGCCAGTCGTGGTTACACAAATGAGGCCAAATACCACACCTGCCACAGTAACTTGAGAGCCTCAGGCTGAGGTCGGACCTAGACCAGGGTGTGGAACTGCAGTGAAGAGTGAGATCTCTTCCCACAGTGCCTCTCTAGCCAAAGATTGGGTTAAATTGTAGCCGAACTTTGCAGTAGGTGCAGATTTTTTGAGCAGTAATTGTGCTGCAATAAGGAAGCAAATGGAAATCTTACAAATGCTGTAAGATGCATTATTTAAAGCTTCACTGCAAGCAGTGCAGTAATGAATTCCATATTTTAGCTATGGGTGGTGGGATGGTAGCACTTACCACCCTGGCAGTTACTGCTTGGAATCTTTCAAAGACTTTAAGCAGAAGACTAGCAATGGTTATTTTAAAATAAATTCATAGAATGCCTTGTATTGGCTGACTTCCTCACTAAAGGATTGTTAATGTGATATTTATATGCTCTTAAGCTGTCTTGAGATTACAGGATCTGGCCTTGCTCCATATTGTACACCTGCCTGAAATTGCTTGGCAAAAAGACCAGAAGTGTTACTCGAGTGATTAAGGTTAACTTGCTTATGTCCTCATGCTAACAGTGGACTAATTTGCCTAGTTCAGAATACAATCATTTGTATTATGGGGACTGCAGGAACTATTCTTAAATTGTGTAGCTGGTGGGCAAATCCTAAAATCCTGTATGTAAAATACAGCAATCAGCTTGCTTGCATGATGGTTATCGCTCTTTTATTATTGATGTTTGGAGATAATGCTTCAAAAGTAGTATCTGAATCTGGAGTTTTAAGAGTTAATACTACACAGTGCAAATAAACTCCCTTTAAGGTTCTTTTTGTAGAAGATCTGATGAATTCGTTAGTTTGCTGTTCATTTTATTAAGCCCCAGAAGAATTTCAAAGCATTCTGGACTCCTTGGTAAGGTAGCTGCTTTGCTTATTATTACAACGTACCAAATAAACTGGGAACGTGACTTCCCAGTGTCCAACACCTTGGTGTTAATGCAGGATACATCAACCTGCTTGGCACAAAGTAGGTAAACTTAGCTTGGCTGTACCTTCCCATGATCCCCAACCACCGGAGTTCTGTGAATAGCTTTAATCTTCCCAATATCCTTCCATTCCTTGTGCTAAGCATTGGCTAACTCTAAATTTTCTGCTAAATTTTCCCTGTGGTTAAAACTTAAGTGTTTGGTTGCAGGGTTTTAGGGTACAGATGTGTGATCCCTCTTGAAGTACTGTTACCCCTTAAATGACAGAATAGCAAGTTGGGAAATGCTGATACAGGTAACACTGATGTGGAACATGAAGCTCACTAAAGAGTGATTCAGCTTGTTTGGTGAATGCTTTTTGTTTACCCAGAAAAGCTTGGGGGTTGATAACATGCTGCAACAACGAATTGCTCTTGAGGAGGAAATTCCAAATTGGCAGTTCCTAAACTGCAGACCAAGTATTTGGAAGTTACTTGTATTGGATAGTTTACAAATGAGCAGTATCAATGCAATTTGCATTATTGAAGCGGTTTTAAACAATATCTTTTCTGGAGGGTGTTCATGGGACACCCTCAAAAGGTGAAGGTGTCTGAGGTGGGGAATACTGAACGTGAACATTAAATTAATTTTTTCAGTTTATTTTTCAGATTGCATGTCATTCTTTATTAAAAGAGATGCTGGTGCATATCCTAAAGTATGTTCTTTTATAGTTCTGTAACTTGGAAGAGTGAAAGATGCTGCTGTCTTTGTACCTTACAGAGCTTTTCTTGGGGTACCCCTGTTTTGTACGTAAGCTACCGTTGCTAGGTATTAAAATAGCTGAGCTGCAAAACCATGATTAGTAAACATATTTGAAAGATTTGGCAGTTTTCAAAAGATCTGAAAGTTTGGTTAAATCTGGCTTTGTTGTAGCTGCATAAGCAGAATTTCTAAAACAAGTTCTGCTTTGAGTTGCATGTACTAAACAGGCATATGATGAACTACCCAACTTCTTTTCAAGACCTTTTAAAGATGGTGTCTTAAAAGCTGGCAAACATGTCAACTTTAAAATCTGATAAAAGTTACTAAATGTGGGAGGCGAGAAAGTGACATTCCTTTGATCTATTCCTATGAGGTTTTGGACTTCTTTCATAAACTCAGATTTATATAATTGAATCTTCTAAAATAATTCAGAAAAGTGCTTTGCTGGTCAGACCTGTTTTTCGATGGTCTGGATCACGTAACATTTTTGTACTGGACTTGGAGGACATTGGCTGTTGCAATTTAGCTTGTTTTATCAAAATTGAGCCCATTTTGACACTTGGAGCTCTAAAAACTGCAGCAAGTAGAAACTGGTATCGTTACACATATGTCTTCACACTTTCTCAGAAATGATTACAGAATAATCTTACCTTCTGGTGTAGATACATTACACTAATCATTTATACAGCTGATGAGAAATTGAAAATGCTTTTGAGATTTTGTGGTATTTTTGTGGTAGACAAATTCTTGGCTTCTCCTTGGCAACCATTTACTGTGGCAGCAAGTTCTTGCTGGAGTTTGAGACTGCAATTTACACTTTAAACTAGTGGCCTGCTACATAACTGCACTTAGCCAGCATTTCTGCAGTTCATAACTGTGAGGAACGTAGTACCACAAATGGCAATGGACATTAGGACCCGGATGTAGTATTCCTGCTTGCTCCAAGATTCTCATTGCCGACTGCGTACAGGTAGGTAACAAGCAATATAATATAACTTGGTGACTTTCTATGTAATCTTATACTGTGGGTATTCTGACATCACACTTCTGACTGTGGAATTACAGTGCAGCACTCCATACCTGTATGCTGAGCTTGCATCAAAGCTGTGTGGTTTTCGGTTTGAAGCTTTTGTCTCATTCAGAGACAACAAGTAACTTGCTGTGGTTCTTAGATGAGGATTTCCAGACCCGATTCCTCTGTACATACGACTTGGCTTGGGTGGATTTTTCTTAGTTCCGATGTAATGAAGATATTCTTAAATGAGCACTGTGGGGAAGAGGGAATGTGATCTTAAACTCAGTTGAGTAGTTGACAAGGTGCTCTCAGTGCCTGGAAAAGAGCACATTTAAACTTTCTGTAGTGATGAAGTGGCCCAACTGCAGCTCATCCATGTGTAGAGTCTTGGCTTGGTGGGAATGTGTTAGTAACCACTGCTCTTGCCTTGTGTGTGCTATGTGAGAATCACCTCAAGTTACTGGTACAAGCAGCTCTGAGACTGATCCAGAATATTTTTGAGGACATAAATGAGTGCTTGATTGAATATCCCTGTAAGTTTCATGGAGCTTATTGGACATTGCAGTAGTCTTTATTTTAATCTTTGATTGACAAGCCTGATACATTCTTCTGCTTTAATTGACAGTGATGAGATTCTGTACTTCTGCCTCGTAGTCATCTTGATAGTGTTACGTACAATTTCATTTCTCATCAGTCTTGGGATGTAATTCTGAACTCTTCATTACTAGAACTCCTGACTATAGTGTTCCAGGATTAACATGCTTAACGTTGCCAGACATCCAGACGTGCTGATCTCCAGCTCTTTTGCATTAGCTCTTGAACCTGAATTTCCAGGTCCCTTGTTCCAGTGAATGATCTGGCTCTTGTCTGATACTCAGTTTATTTCACAGGTGTTGTAATGTGTTTTCCCTTGTTCTGCAAAGTTCTGCTTTGCATGTTCGTTTCTGGTATTATTGTCACTTCTGGACCCTTCTTTGTTACCTTCCAGGCAGGACTCTTGCTGGTGACCAGGGATCTGCTGGACAACCTTGCCTTCTGCTGTAGCCAACTTTTCATGTTCCATTGAACCCTTGAAAGTAGCAAGTGCACCATAAGATAATGACAAAAGGTCTTTGGTTACACCACAGTGAGTGTAGCCCATGCCAGCTGGTCGCACAGTGACACCTTGTCACAAAGTCAGTTTGGCTTTTCATGATGGTTTACGTTTACCTGTGACTTGAATCCATTTTGTGATGGCTTATCCTTACCTGGGATTGGGATCCAGTAGCAAACCTGCTGGCAGCCACTGTGCTGTCAGATAGCAGAACTGAATTAGTGATCTTAAACCACTGCTCATGATCTGACCTGAGTTTTTCCAGTGTGCTCTGGATACTTGATCTGCAGGAATGTCATGGAGGGGTTACTGGCACATCTGCCTCATTCTACGTACTTGAACTAAGCAGGTTTTTGACACTCTTGGAGCAAGCAATTTGTGACTGAGCCACGGGGCTCAGACCAGCTCTGGCTGCAGTAATGAAACTTGGTGTGGTAGCAAACTTAGTCATGTCTGCTCTAAGTCAGTCTGTAACAAGTGGGTACAAGAAATGACATTCAAGTGCTTGCATTGTGTTTCATCTTGGTTTTATCTATGTGTGAAAAACACTTTTTCTCAAAAGCTTACCTGAAGCTCAGAAGTGTGGTGTCAGAATACATCTGCGTACTGCTAGGCCCTCCGAGCAGAGCCTGGTGCTGGCAGGAGAGCACAGCACAGCGTGGATGGGGCTTTATTGTAACATTAAGCATACAAAGTGTTGATTTGCTTGCAGTTCTCCCCATAGCTAAACACTGAGGCCTGTGAGTAGTTTTAGGACTGGAGCAGTAATGGGGTTGCATGTCTCTGTTAATCATTGCCAGCTGCAGTGACATGATCAGGAAGGCCAGTGTTCTGTTCCATTATGTTCAATGAGGCTGAGCATGTTGGGGAGGATGCATCCAAGTATGCTGCTCTGGGGAATCACTTGGCTTCTTCCACTACCAGCAAGTTTTGGAATCAGCTAATTAGCTTCAGATTTTTTTCACTCTCCATACCAGCTAGTGGGGCTGTTAAATAGCTGCTGCCTGGAAAAGGAAAAAAGGGAGGATTGGCCTTCTCCCACCTGTGTCATTGCTGCTAGGTAATGATTGACACGTTAGGACTTGGCTGTGCAATCCCGCAGTGGTCTGTGAACACCCCATCTCTATAAATGTTGCTTTTGAACACCAGTACTGAAGAGCTAACTGGGGAGGGCTGGGAGGAGTGTGGCTAGCAGGGAATCTGCAGTTCTCAAAGGATGCACAAAGATATAGTATCCCTTATGCATGGTGTTTGTTGCTATGGCAGAGAAAACAAAACGTGCATAACTCTCCTGCTCCCGAGGGCTGTAAGGAAACCCAGGTGGGTGGTGGGTTGGAGACTAAAGCCTGAGGTCCCTGCCTGCTCAGATCATGCTGTGCCCATGGTGGGATCTGCCTCCCAACTGGAGCTGTGCAGAGCCTTGCACCACGTCCCCAGCTCTCACCATTGCGGGCTGCCCTCAGCTATAGTAAAGGGAGGTCTTGAGGAGGGAATAACCTTGCTGAGGATAAAAGCAGTGACAGTACCAACCTCTAGTGTCTGCCTTTGGCTTCTGAAGCACTTGTTGGACTGTAGAACTCGAGGGCTCCAAGGGGCCAGGACCACTGCACTCCCTCAGGAAGGGGAAGAGAGAGGGCATTGCTACAGGAGACAAACAGGGTCATAGAGTTGAAGTAGCTGACAAAATTAATGCCTTCACATAAGGGATAGTATACCTCTGGCTGCAATCAAACCTCACTGTGCTCAGACTGGGGTTACGGTTTGTGCTTAGGGTGCAGTTCTTCAGGCAACTGCCTGCATATTCCTTCAGCTCTTGATGAGTGTTTAGGCTAGCCTATTTCTGCCCCTTATTCTTCCACGTAATAGTTTGGAATAATTGATAAGTTCCCCTTCATAACTAATCAGTCCATGTATGTTAAAACCTTATTTTTAAGTTAGTTTTGAAATGGTCACGATTTGTTGTGTATGACTCTAATAACTTCAGTTGTTATCCTTTAGGTGAAGATGAAAGCTGAGTGATGCCAGAGTGCTCATCCATGGGAAGTAAGTATTGCTTTTTTGTCCTGGGTGGATGAAATAACAAAAGGTTTTTGGACACTTGGTGTTCAGTCACCGAGTACCTTTGAATTGGGGAACACTGACAAGTTGGGATGAATGGATACCTTAAATGTGTGGGGTAGAACACAGTCCCTGCTGTCATGCTGTGGGCTTGAGAACCCTGACTCCACCTGGGCTTGATACCTTGACAGCAGCAGCTAAAAATACCGTTCTTGACGTGGGTTTGCACAAAGGATTTCAAAATCACTGCGGGTATAATAACTTGGGAATGTTTTTCCAGTTGAGGAGTCGAACATGAGCACATCCAGCACGGTGCCCAGTGGTGTGTGGAGGGACCAAGGGAACAGGTGGACAAGTGAGTAATTGGTGTCCTTACACTGCTATGAGGGCTCAGTAGCCCATCACCCTGTGCTGGGTTATGGAATTCCTGCCTGAAAGGTGTGAATAATCTCCATTTTATATAAAGCTTTTGCATCTTGCTTTTGTACCAAAATGTAGCCGTTGTCTGAGGTTGCAGCAGCAAATAAATTCTGTCCTTTGTGTGCTGCAGGTGGTCAAACAAGAAATGACCATTCCTGCACTCAGGCTGCAGCTGGTGGTTGTCAGCATGGGAGAAGGAAAATAGAGCAGCTGCTTCTCAGATGTTAATTCAGCTAAACCTTGTTAAAAAGCTATTTGCTTGAAATGCTTTAACATTGAATTTAAAAAATAACCTGGTGTATAAATCAGCATGTATAGGAGCACAGCAAATAGCAGTTCAGGGAAATAAACTAACTTGCAGAGCTGGAATTAATGACATTTTCCCTCTAATTTGCCACTAAACTACAAGGGGAAACTTCAGTTATTTAAAATCTTGTTTGAGGAGCAACATGCTGGGTACCTTAACTCGGGAGTCACAGGTAAGTAACAGTAGACCTGTAAGGTGTGAAGCCAGTGGGATTCAATGGGTGAATTCCCATTGAATTCTCTGTGGTTTGTCACTGCTTCTCCTTGCTGTGGGCTAGGAAACACACAAAGCCATATCTGATCTTAAAAATATATGAATTCTGTTCATTTAATCTCAAATCTGATGTGAATACTTGAGAATATTTGGTAGGCACATGGCCTGTGATTCTGAATGGTGATTCCATGTCATGTAGTTTTTGCTGTTGTTTTCTGTCTTTCTTTTAAAATCTTTCTAATTGTGTGCTTTGCACTTGCAGAAAAAGAAGTCTTGAGTGCAATGAAGAGGAACCAGGAACATACAGCTCTTAAAAATAAAATATTTAAATATTTTTATAAATTGCTTCTGTTTTATTCCGGAGGTTATTCAGTGAATAAGCATTCTGTCAGTGTGGAGTGGTACAGCTAGGTCTGAGAAACACAAATTTCTGGAAATTTCACTCATTCCTTACTCACATTTTGCAAGTTACATAGTTTTGTATTGTAGAATTCCAAATGTTTACCTGTGCCTGGTTGGTTTTTAATACCATCACCTTTCTTGGTGATGACTGTAGTAATTGAGCTCGAGAGGCCAAGAGGTAGAGTTCTCTAGAAGCCAGAGCAGTGCTGGGTTTAGCTGTTGCAGCACAAATTGCCATGGTTCGTGTTGCTTCACGATGCTTTGGCAGCTGCACTGTGCACATACACTGTGCTTCATGCTGTCATTCATTAAATACAGTCCTTTGTTTAAATATCAAGTTGTTTAATATGTTGAAATACACCAGTGAGTGGCTCTGCTCGTAGCAGGATTTCCTCCTGCAGTGGCACGAAGAGTCATGAACATTTGGCTGGGACCTGCTTTGCTAGATTAGAAATGTGAAAATAAATTGAATTTCATGTGGCAAAGTGGCATGAAACGCTTGAGGTGGTCTGAATGGCTGGGAGTGCTCGTGGCAGGGAGGGTTGGTGCTGCACTAGGAGCTGCTGCTGTTCTCTCTCAAGCAATCAGGTGCGGGGTGAGGGCAGTCTGAGGTGTTTCACTCTGATTTGATGAGTTTCTGGTATTGTCTGGATCCTGAAAAGGCTTCAGTGAGGTTTGTGGCTCCTCAATAGCTGCCCTGCAGGGACTGGGGTTCAGTGTCTTTGTCTCCACAGCTACTGCAGTTCGTGCAGCCTTTTTTCTTCAGATTCTGTTATTTTCCAGTAACTTGTCCTCATTTCCACTGTTGCAGCGCTGGCTGCTTCCTGTGAGAAGCTGTTCCAGCATTGCATGTGCTGATCTTCACCTCCTCAGCTCTCTGCTATGAGCAAACAGTAGTCTGTGCCAGTAGGGCCGGGATGGGTTTCCCCTGGTGCTGGTGTTGGCTGTTACAGTCACCTGGGGTGTCCTCTCGTGAGGCTGACACTTTGTTCTACCAAAGAGTTCATTAAGTAGCTTCTGTAATCAATAGAGCAGGTACCCTTGAACAATATCCTGGGAGCAGTGACGGCTGCTCCCATGCCACAGCCCTGCTTGTGAGCTGCTGCACTCAGTTTTTCAGGGTTTGATGTTTATTAATTCCTTTCTAACCAAGGCGCTTTCCAAGCCGTGAAGGCCTGGAGCCTGCCCTGGCCTGCTGCTCTCATTGCATGGTGTGCCAATCCGAGCTCCAAATCATGGTGAGCAGCTGAAGAGTCATGTGCTGCCAGGAGTAAAAATAGTGTCACTGCCACTGGCCCCTGTCCAGCCAGTGCTTGTGGCAGCCCCTGCAACGTGGTGGCCGAGCTGGTGTCGGTGCGGGTCCAGGCTGGCCGTGCTTCCTGTGCCCCACAGTGCTTCCTCGTGCCTGGAAAACACTTCGGGCTCTCAGGCTTTATTTGCATTAAAAAAATATTTCCACTTGAATTACACAAACGTCAGCGCCTGCGGCTCCCCGGGGCCTGGCTCTCGCCGGTGCCGGGCTGCGGTTCCCGGGGGGCTCGGCCGGTGCCGGTGGTGGAGCGGCGCAGGCGGTGGCGCAGAGGCCGCGGGAGCCCCCCGGGGCCGGAGCACCCTCGCTGCTGCTGCCGCCTGCTCCATGGGCTCCTGCCCGCTCCCTGGAGCCGTGCCCAGCGCTGCCTGTACCCTGCCTGCTCTGCGGTGCCCGCAGCCCCTCGCCCCCCAAGCCCGCAGGTGTTGCCATGGATCACACCCGCTCCCAGAGCCCACAAAGCCCCAGCTGTGGGGTTTGTTGCGGGGTGTGGGCCGGGGTCCCTTTTTCCTCCGGCTCTGTTTCGGTGGGAGGATGGTGCTGCTAGGGGGGATGTGTCACAGCCTGGGGAGGGACGCTGCACATCTGAGCACCCCCTGCCCCGGCAGCACCCGCGGGCTGGGGGTCCCTGTTTGTATGTGGTCGGGCTGAAGCGGGCAGGGACGGGAACGGGGCCGGGCTGGGAACGGGGCCAAGCAGGGCTGGGAACGGGGCCAAGCAGGGCTGGGAACGGGGCCGGGCCGCTCCGCCCCGCTCCGCCCCCGGGCCCGCCTGTCCCGCCATGGCGGCGGCCTTCACCGCCCTCCGTGTCGTGCTCGGGCTGTTCTTCTTCCTCACGGGCGCCCTGAAGGTCTCGGACTGGCTCTCCGCCGACCTACACCGGCACATGGTGAGCGCGGCCACGGGCTCGGCGAGCTCGGGGGGCGCACGGCCGAGCCCGGGGGCAATGAGCAGGTTGGGGCCAGCGGTGCAAAGAGCACTTTGGTGTGCAGGGCTGAGCTCCGGGGGAAAGGGACAAGTTGTGGTTCAGGGTTGAGGTGCAGGCCTTGGGTGAGAATGGGCAGGTTGGGACTGCAGGCGTTCAGGGTGGTGCACTTTGGGTACAAGGCTGAGCCCTTCATTGTGAGTCAGCCAGAGTCCCTTGGAGCGCAGGGCTGATCCCACTGGGGTGCAGGGCTGATCCCCTTAGGCTGCGTGGTTATTTAGGATCAGAGCTGATCCTGTGGAGGTTATTTAGGATCAGAGCTGATCCCGGAGGACAGGGCAGGGCAGAGCAGGCACACTGGAGGGGCCGTATCTCCAGCCCCAGGTTCAGGGCTGCCTCGCTTCCCTTCCCAGGCATCGGAGTTCGTGCGCTTCGCCAAGGTGTTCCCCCTGAAGGAGCTGGGGTTTGTGCCAGAGCCGGGCAGGTACCTGGTGGCCGTGGGCTGGGTGGAGGTGACGGCTGGGCTGTTGCTGGCATTTGGGCCCCAGCTGCTGCAGGAGATCAGCAACTTCATCCTCAGTGTCATCATGATTGGTGAGATCCAGTGGGCGCCCACTGCCCATCATGGGGTCTTGGGACACCCTCGGCCAGAGCCCCCCATTCCCATGCTCTGCTCCTTGCCCAGGTGCCATCTACACGCTGCTGGCGCTGCAGGAGCCACTGGCCATGTGTGCCCCGGCCACCCTCTGCCTCGGCCTCCTCCTGCTGCTCAACATCCGCGGGTACCCAGCTGCCCCCCGGCCCAAGTTCGAGTGACGAGAGGTGGGGAGCAATGCCTTCACGGTATTTTCAGGGACGGCGTCGCATCCTGCGGGGTAGCTTGCTGATGAGACACCGTGTGTCCTCTCCTGCCCGTGCCAGTGACTCTGGTGCTGGTTGTCCCCACGCTGCGGGACCTGGGATGGTGCTGTGGGACGGTGGCCATGGCACCACTGTCACACTGCTGTGGCACTGCTCCAGCAGCTCCGTTGCTAAACTCGCACAAGTCTGGCTCTTTCCAGCATTTGGCCACACTGAGCAGGGGCTGGCTCTGCTCTCTCGAGGGCTTTCAAATTTTGGAATAAAACCTCTTGTTTTTCACGTTTTGCCTCCCTGTTTATTTCTGCCTCCCCCCCCCCCCCCCTACTAAGCCTTGGGGGCTCAGGGGATGTCCTGGGGCTGGAGGACCCAGTCCCTGGGGACAGTGCCTGGACACAAGGCCTGGAGACATGCAGGAGCTGGTGAAGGAGCTGACACAGAGGCAGATGGACAATGGGGAGAGCCCATCTGGGGTGGGATCCCTCAGCCACCTGCAGCCACCCAACAACGTGCCAGGCCGCTTGCTGCACACCCAGGGGGTGACAGGAGCGAGTGTCCAGGCAGGCATGTGCTTTTCGTGGCTCTTGCTCCCACAGGGAGCCACCCTCTGCCATCCCAGATGGGCACAGCGTGCTTGGGATGAACCCTGTGTGTCTCCCAGCAAGGGGGCTGGGATGGCTGTGTGGGGAATCTGCTGTTGAGATGAGCAAGGGGTGTAAGACACCCCTGTACCCTTGGTGGAACCTGAACTACCTTGGGGTGACATCTCTGATGTCCCAAAGGAGCACACACAAATTGCAGGGCCGCACAAAGCAGCGAGTCAGATACTCACAGAGCTTGGGGGGGCCTGTAGGGCTGTTCCCCTTAAAACCAGCTTTGAAGCCAACAAAAGCACAAAGAGCCAGGAGGAGGCAGATTCCTGCTTTGATCCCTTTGGGGCATCCCTCTTCTTCCCAGCTGCCGGCTGCAGAAACTTGACCCTCTGCTGCTTTCATCCAGGCAAGGGTGGGAGAAGGGCCCTGGGAAACGGTATTAGATGTGGCTGGGGGGGGGGGGGGGGGGGGGGCGGGCGGGTGGGGGGGGGGGGGGGNAGCCAGGCCAGTACTGGCCACTCCCACATGCCCCCAGCCCCGTCAGCCGGCGCAGGGGATCTTAGGGTGGCTCCAGCAGGGAATCCTCCATTACATACACACACAGGTGCTCTCCCCGCTCCAGCTGCTGTCCCACAGGCACTAACACACAGGGGGGCTTGGGATGGTGGGTGGGGGTCAGGCAGCCCTGCCTCCCCCAGCACTTAAAGCCATCTCCAGCCTGGCTGGATCAGAGTGAGGAGCAGCCGGAGGGGACGCAGCCGCTCCTGCCCAACCTGACAAGGTAAGTGACAGTCGTGGTGTGGGTGAGATCGAGCATTCACTGTGCTAACGATGGGGAAGGAGGAGGAAACAGGGACCACTGAGGGATCCAGAGGTTGCTTTGGGGTCCAACTGAGGTCCCCCGGGCTCAGCTGCTTGTGCTCTCCGTGCCTCAACCTGGGGCTGGGTGCCGCATGTGCCGAATCCAGCCCTGCCGTGCTGGAAAACACCAGCTGGTGACTCAGTGCCTTCGTTGGCGAGGTGTGGGCAGGCAGTGATGGGAGGTGAAGTAACTGCAGCCCTGGATACAGCCACTGCAGCACAATGTGGTTTTCTGTGGCCAGGACCAGAGCAAACCTTGCTGTGCAGGACTGGGGGGCATGGGGGGATGCTGGCCCTGTGCTTGTACTCCCTGCCCATACTGGGATTTCTCCATTGCAGAGCTCGTTGAGCCAGTGGGTGACTTCCTCATGCCTGGCTCCATGGGGAATTTGGGGTGCTGGGAGGGTGCTGGGGTGGGTGGCCCCACAGGCACGTGCTGTGTGGGAGGTGTTAAGCCCTGCAGCTGCTGACTGGAGCCAGTGTGGCACCTTCGGGTGCCTGTGTCCCTTGGCTGTGCTGCAGCTGTGCCTGCCACTCCCTGGGAGCTCTAGCTGGGCAGTTGACAGTGACCTCTAGGCTCCTTTGTTGTGTGTGGGGATATAGCTGGGGTCTCCCCCTCTCCTGTTCGAGCTGAGCCCTTCTGGCAGATGACAGAATCCCTGCAGGGCTCTGCCTCCAGTGCCCAGCAGGTGCCGGCCAGAGAGGTTGTCCTGTCTGGGTCAGCATTCCCTCCCCTGTCCCCAAGGGTTGGGCCACTCGCTGTTCCCCGTCTTTGCAGGAGCCCGGGATGAACGGCTCGGTGCCAGGGCCGCCGCCGGTGGAACACCCTGGCGAGTGCTTGTCCAACAACCCGGTGCAGTTCGTGCTGGTGCCCATCGTCTACTGCCTGGTGCTGTGTGTGGGGCTGCCAGGAAACCTGGTGGCATTGCTCGTCTTCCTGCAGAGCGGCAAGGTGAGGAAGGCCATCCGCATCTACCTCATCAACCTCACGCTGGCCGACATCCTCTTCAACCTCACGCTGCCCCTCTGGATCCACTACTACCTGGCTGGGGGGGACTGGCTACTCCCGGAGGCTGCCTGTCGCCTGGCCGGGGCCGCCTACTACCTGGCGACCTACAGCGCCATCACCTTCATGGCTCTCATCAGCTTCAACCGGTTCTGCGCGGTGCGGGCGGCGCGCCGGGCGCTGCCGCTGACAGGGCCCCGCGGCGCCGCGCTCGCCTGCGCCCTGGCCTGGCTGCTGGGGCTGGGCTGTGCCGTGCCCACCCTGGCCGCCCACCAGACCTTCCCCAGCCACGCCGGGACCACCGCCTGCTTTGAGCAGCACGGGCGGCAGCGGGGCTATGCCTATGCCATGGTGGGTTTCTTCTCCGCCGCCTTCCTGGTGGTGCTGGGCACCTACGCCTCCATCGCCCGGGCGCTCTCGGTGCCCGCCGCGGCCTCACCAGGCTCCCACCGGCAGCAGGCCCGTGCCATGGTGCTGGGGATGCTGCTGGTCTTTGTGGTCTGTGTGGCCCCCTACCACCTGACACTGGCCCCCTGGGTGGGTAGCCGGCCCCCCGCACCGCTCTGCGGGCCTCCCGACACCCTGGATGTGCTGCACACGCTGAGCGTGGCCCTGCTCAGCCTCAACAGCTGCCTGGACCCCCTCATCTACTGCTTCTCCATCCGGCGCTTCCGCGCTGACCTGGGTCGGACCCTGCGCAAGATCGGCCGGTGCTTCCCGCTGCCCCCGCCGGCCCTGCCCGGGCCGGTGCCTGGCGCCCGAGCATCCTCCTTCACCTCCTCGTAGCGGGGTGGGCACCAGGGTCCTGCCCCCGCCTGCCCCGGTGCCCCGGTCCCGGTGGGATGTGGTCCCCGTTGCCAGATGAGGGATCGGGAGCAGCGTGGGGAGAGCTCTGGCTTCGTGCACCCCCTCCTCCCACCCCGCTCTGCTCTCTGCATTCCCACGCGCCCACAGTTCCTGCTCGAGCACAGATCCTGCCCCCCGCATTGCAGGCACTGGGAGGGCATCACTGGCACTGGGAGAGCGTCCCTGGCGCCGGGAGAGTGGCACTGGCACTGCAAGAGGGACTGCTCAGCAATGGGAGCTGAGCCACAGTGGGATGTGGGAAGACAGAATGGCGAGGGATGCTCAGTGGTTGCTGTCGTTTCCCTGGGGTCTCACTCCTGCAGGGACATGCATGACCAAAGACCCCCATGGCATGAGCTGGACCGCTGAGGGGGCTGTTTGAGGCCCCGTGGCCAGTCCTGTCCTGCAATGTCCCTGAGCCTCATGCCTGCACACCTCCTTCTCCTGGCCAGGATTAAAAATGAATGAGCCAAAGGCTTCCCCAGTCTCTTGGCCTGCGGGTGCTTGTGCCCCTCACCGAGAAGTTCCTGTGCCCCGGGGAGGGCTGGATATGGGGCAACCCCCCAGCCCAGCCCCGCTCCTGCAGCAGGACCCTGTCCCAGGGCTGCTCTTGCACCGGGGGCTGCTGAGCCCGCGCCCCCCCGCCCCGTCCCCTGCCCTGCCCATGGCTGGGCCACCGTGGCTGGCGCAGCTCCCACCCCGCACCTGCCGCCCGGGCGCGGCGGGGGCGGCGGANCGGCTGTGTGGGCGGAGGATGGTGTTTTCCCAGCTCTGGCTCGTTCCTGCTGCCAGCACAGCCCCGCTCCCGCTGCTGCACCGGCGGGAGAGCAGAGCCGGTGCTGTGCAGCCACGCGGGTTCTGGGGGTGTGGGTGGGGGGGCAGGGGTGCATCAGCTGCCCCCCCCAGGTGGGGGTCTTGCTCCCCCAGTACAGGGCTGCTCTCCAGACACTCCAACCCGCGTGCATGGAAGGAGATGTGAGGCACCGGGCAGGAGGAGATGTGATGCCTGGGGGACTGCTGGCATGGGATGGGCAGGGTGGCAGTGGGCACCAGGACGGGTGGGTGATGCTGTGCCTGTGGGTGGTGGATTATTAAGGGCTGCCTGGATCCCAGCAGAAAGGAGAAGGTGCAGGGCAAGGCCAGACCCTGGGGAATGGGGTCTCCTTGTGCCATGGAAGCTGTGCACCACTGTGACCCAGGGAGACCATGGCTCAGTAAAGGCGCTGTGGGTTCATGGAATGCCCGTACCGCCCGTGGTGCCTGGACACTTTGTTCCCATGGATGGGGCAGGATGTCTCCGTGTGCCGCAGTGCTGCTGCTCAGCAGAGCTGGGACATATCCCAAGGTGCCTCTGCTTCGCACCCAGCCCCGGGCCAGTTGCCTTCGACCACCCAGTTCTTCCCCTTTTGAAGTTCATATTAAATTTTAATCCTTTTATATAACTGCTGAAGGAGGGGGCAGAGCTCTGCTCCCCGCATGCAGCAGGAGCAGCCGTGTCGGCAGTGCAGGATGCTGCAGGGCCTGGTGGGTCTGGGACTGGAGATCTCTTCCTGGGGGCACCAGGACTTTCAGGGGGCTCTCTGCACACCAGGAGTGGGGGCAGCCCCAGCTCTGGCTCTGGCTCTGCCAGGGTGTCCAGTTCAGTAGGAAAGCCTGGGGACCTGAACCACAGCACTGGGACATGGGCACGACTGCTTAAAAACACACGTAGGGCACTTGCTCGGGCCGTGTCCCTCCCCTCACTGGGCAGGGCCTGGAGAGGTGTTCTGGGCTCAGCTTGGCACCAGGATGGGGCATGTGCCACCGCGCTGCTCCTGCCACCGTGCAGGGCGTTACCCAGGTTATTGTTTCTGCACTTCCAGCCCGCGCACGCTGTAATTATTATTATTATAATTATTATCAAATTACAGGGTGTGGTGTGAGCGGCTCAGCGGGCAGGCGGCAGCGGATGGCCCTGGGGCTGCTGGGGGAAGGCTGGGCCTCTGGGGCCGCACCCTGCCCGGGGCTGTCCCGGCACCCTGGGGCTGTCCTGGCACCCCAGGGCTATCCTGGCACCCTGGGGCTGTTCTGGCACTCAGGGGCTGTCCCGACACCCCAGGGCTATCTCAGTACCCCGGGACTGTGTCTGCGCTCTGTCCCCTCCCCGGCAGGCACTGTGCCCGTGGACACGCGTGGGTGACGGTCCCGGAGTGCCCTCTGCTCCCCGGGGTGATCCAGGGGGGTGCCCACGGGTGGGTACCCCTTGTCTCGGTGCCAGTCCGGCTCCGCAGGGTGCCTCAGGGGACGCCCACGGGGGGGTACCCTCAGCAGAGGGGTGTACCCACGGGTGGGTACCGCTCATCCCAGCAGAGCCCGCGCCGGAAGCATCTCCCGGCCCCACGTGCAGCTGCCCCTGCTCCCCCCCTTCCCCCCCGGGGGTCCCGGGGCGCCGGGAGGCGGCGGCAGAGCCGCACCGGAGCCATTTTGCGCCGCCGCCGCTCGCTCTGGCTCCCGGGGAAAATCCACCGCCGTGTCTTGGCGGCGCCGCGGCGGCCNNNCCGGGGGTCCGCGGCGCTCAGTGCGGAGGGGGGCTCTCACCAACGGGGCACCGGAGCCGTGCGGGACCGGCCCCGCGGGAACGGGACGTGTCACCTGCGGACCCGTCCAGCCCCGCCGAGTGGGTGTCCGGGGGTGAACCTGGGGGGATGGTGGAGGAGGGAGCCGGGGGATGGCCGGGGGCGTCTCACCCGTCCCGCGGTGCTCACCTCCGCCAGGATTCCCCGGTGGGTGGGGGAGAGGGGGTGCCGGCAGGCATCCCCATCTCCTGCTGCCCGAGGCACTGGGGAGGGACGCACAAACCGCAGCCCCTCCAGCCTCTCCCGGATGGCGACGCCAGCCATCCTGCGTTCTCCTACTGCGGAGGGCTCGAGGCAGGCCCAGGACCTCTCCCCAGCCCAGTGGGCTCCCCCTCCCCATCCTGCCGGGGGGGCGGCGCTGGCTACGAGGACCGTGCCTGGCCGGGTACCAGGAGCTGGTGTGGGGAACCAGATGAGTTGTGCCCATCACCGTGCGTCCAGGCATCATGGTCCAACCCAGCCTGGCAAGCAAGCAGAGCTTTGGGGGCCCCTGTCTGGGTGCTCCCTCCTCCTGCTGCCTTCCTTCCCCCAGACTGTTGGGTTTTCTTGGAGGAGCCGGTCTGGTCCTTCCATCCTGTGCCAAACCTGCAGAGCAAGTTGGCTCTCTGATCGCTGGTCTCTCTCCATCCTGTGACATCCAGCCCCGCATGTCACCTCCCTCACGGGGTCCAGGGCTGCGCTGTCCACAGCCTTTACCTGCCTGTCCCCTGGCGAGGAAGGGGGGACAGAACCCAGCTAGTAGGTGTTGGTTATCCCTGGGGGAATCCAAGATGAGAGCAGGCAGCCTTCCTTGGTGTAAACTGGAGCAGGATCCATTCAGCAGTGCAGATTCTCCTTTAGGAAATGGATGCAATTTCTGTTCTTTCTCCATTTCTCGCCCCTGTGCTCTCCCTGTCCCCCCGGACACATCCATGGCTCCCAGCCCTCGAGGACCCTGTCTGTGCAGGGATGGAGCAGGGGGAAGGCCACCGGGAGATGGGCATGGCTGGAAGGAGCATGTCAGCCTTTTCAAGCATTATTACAGCACCGGCAGAGCCGGGAATGCAAAAATAGCCATCAAAGTGACCGTGGAACATCCGAGCCTGGAGGGGCCCCTTTTGGCTGTGGGGGTGGTGGGAACACTGACGTGGGGAGGTGTTGGTGTGAGCCAAGTTTGGGGCTGCCCTGGGTGTTGTCACCCCACTGAACCAGGGCACCAGGACCAGCTCCAGGCATCCCTGCTCCAGGGAACGGGGTGACAAAACTGTGGTGTCTCCCCTCCAAGCCTGGGTGAGATGGTGCTGAGCTTGGTGCCCAAATCTCCCTCCTGAGTGCCAAGGCTTGTGCCACGTGGGCTTGGAGGAGCATCCCCCAGCCCTCTCAGTCCTCCTGCTGGTCTTGGCTCCCAGCAGCTTGGACAAGGCATGGGAGGAGTGGAGGGTGTTGGGAAGCCCAGCCTGGGGGTGCTTGGGGGGGGCCCCTCCCTTCAGCCTCCCCACCAGGAGCTCAGAGGCAGAGCTGTGCCAGGACCTGTGGGACACAGAGTTTGTGTGGGTGGCTGGTGGCTGTGCTGGTGTGGGTCTCCCCAGCTCTGCCCACCCTCAAGGGCAGGATCAAGCCCCGTGCTGGGGTCTCATGTCCAGGCGATGCTGCTGCGGTGGGGGCTGGGGCTCCAGATCCAGGTTTTGCAGACGCTCGCATCTCTCCAACAAGCTGAGCCGAAACCCTGGATCCCACCCAGCCAGAAATTTGGATCTGGAGCCAAAGGTGACTCTTGGCCCTTACTGCCAACACGGGCGAAGCTAAAATCTGGATCTGAGCAGAAACAGGAGGAGCCTGGATCCAGCGCAGGGGCTGCATGTGTGGCTTGTGCTCCTTCTGGCCATCAAATTGGATTTCCTGAAATAGCCTGTTGAAGAGCAGAGCCCAGCAAGGACCGAATGACAGGTCACCAGGGGTGTGGAAGCCCCATCACGATCCTGGCTGCCTGCTTCAAGACGTTGGCAGCCAGCAATAATAGTAATATACGGTGCCATTGCTGGGAGAGCGCAGCGCTGGAGAGCTAAGAATAGCAGGCGAGACGTGCCAGCAGCAGGGGACTCACGGGGCGGGCAGGGGGCCGGGGGCTGCGGCTGGACGTGTCCCAGGGGACACCTTGGATAGGGGGTGGCAGCTCCTGGCAGCAGGGAGGACAGCCCCGCGGTGCAGGTGGCACAGGGCATGGCGGGTGTTGCGGAGGGCGAGGGGAGGGGGGATGTGGAGAGTGGTGCCCGGTGCTGCAGACCCTGTGTGGTGTCCCTTCAGCCTGGCCTCTGGGCTTTGCCATCCCCAAGAACCGGGTGCAATGGCTGCTCTGACAAGGTGGCCTTCAGTTCGTGGTCATCTCAATGGCCCTGTGATGCCTGATCCCTCTACGAGCAGCAGCATGGAGGGGCCACCTGGAACACCATGGACAGGGCAGACAGCTCAGCACTCCACACTCACCTCCTCCAAACCAGGCAGATTTGAGCCCCTTCTGCTCACCCAGTCCTGCTTAGCTCATTCCCAGGGCTGCACGGTGTCACTGGCAGTGGGACAGAGGGCCTGGCCACCATGGGTCCAAAAGCTGAGCTGTGGGGAGGCCAGGCTGCTCTCTGTCAGCCGCTACAGCATGTGGCAGTGGAGCAAGGACCCATTGGATTAAGGAGAATTAATTTTACCTTCCCCATTTCTGTGGGGTCAGGGATGCTGCAGCACCCGGTGTCCCCCTCCCACAAGCAGTTGTGCTCCTGCAGAGCCTGTGTCAGTGCCTCTGCAACCTGCTCTCAATCTTAATTAGATTTTTCACGTCGCCCCCCAGCTCACTCCTCCCCAAATGCTGGAGCAGGAAGAAGCCATGACATGGTTTCTAATCAGCTTCTGAATTCAGATTCCTCTTGGCTGTTGTTGGAGGCTCCCCACAGCCTTTATTTGGTGCTGCCCAAGCAAGGTCTGCTCTGCGGCTCCCCTTGAAGCCAGTACCACCGGGAGTGAGTGGCTCGGCAGCTGGGAGACCCTACGGAAACTCGCTGGCGTTTGGTGACAGTGACTTGAAGAGCACCCTCAGCACCCGCCAGCCCACCCCGTCAGAGAGAGAGGCAGCCTGCCCGCTTCCCCCCAGCTCCGGCGGGCACTGTGGCTCTGGCTGCTCCTGCCAAGCACCGGGCACCACTGCTGCTGCTTTCCTGGGGTTCACTCTGCATCGCTCCCGGGTGTCCGTGCAGCTGGTGCGGGAGCTGGGCACCGTGCCCCGCGGCCGGTCCTGGTGCGGCTCCTCTGCGGCCAGTGCGTTGCCAGCTTTGGCTCTGTCTCCGGCACCTAGACCTTGTCGGCAGTGAGTTGTGGCTCTGAGCGAAGCCAGGGGATGCAAACAGTTCCCAGCGCTGCCATGCCCCAATTAGTAGCCTGTGAATCACGATGCCGTTGGAAGAGCAGATGTTTGCGGCGTGGTTGCCAGCGCTCAGTGTTTCACCAGGAGCCTGGTTGGCCTTAAATCGGCAGCTCCGGGCAGCGGGTGGTGATGGGGCCTCGCTGCCTGCCTGGCCCCTCTCCTGCAGGAGGATCAGGAGGTGTTTGGGCTTGGAATTAGCTGAAGTTTTTGGTGGGCAGAGGGAAGGGGGAGAACAGCCTGTCTGTGGGCATGTGGGGGGTGCTGCGTTGGAGTGAGAGAACTACAAAAGCTGAAGGTACCGAGTCCCGTTGTGACAGGACCTGCTGATTTCCCATTCCTGGGGAACCTCTCATCTTCCCAGAGGGATGTGTGCAGGTGTTGTGGTGGCACATCAGGTGGTGGGGCACTTATTTGGGAATGGTGAACTGGTTGGTACTGGGGAAACACTCTATGCCTTGGAAGTGGCTGTCCCTGATGTGGTTGGTGTCCCCAGATGTGAGGTTGGGGTGAGACCCTGTGGTGGTTGATGCACCCCAGGTCAGTGCCATCTGTGCAGCTGAGCTGAGGGACGGCCTCAGGTTTCTTGTTTTGTGTCATGACACCCATCTGCCTCAGGCTCCCCCGGGCCCTCTCTGGGTGGGGGCACACTGGGGACAGCTCCGTGGTAGGGGAACCATGTGGCTCTACAGCAGGTGTGTGTGGGGAGCTGGTGGGGGCGAGGGCTGCACTCAGGTGTCTGTGGGGTGCAGAGCAGTGTGTGGGTGTGGGGCGTGTGGGACGCTGTGAGTGGGAGCAGCCAGGTGCACGTGGCCGTGTGGTCGTCTAGGTGCAGCAACTCAGAGCCACCGAGCGTCCATCTGTGTGTGTGGGGCCAGGTGCCCGTCCATCCGTCAGTGTGCGGGGCTGTGTGTCCGTCTGTGTGTGCGGGGCTGTGAGTCCATCTGTGTGTGCGGGGCTGTGTGTCCATCCGTCAGTGTGCGGGGCTGTGTGTCCGT
>WAAG01049046.1:200514-222347 GCA_013390105.1 Tichodroma muraria | reverse complement strand
CCACCGCCTCTCGCCGGCTGCAAGGTGCCGGTGCCGGTATCGGCACCCGGAGCGTGGCCGCCGCCGCTGCGCTGCCGTGGGTGGCCGTGACCCCGGGGACGCCTCCGGCCTCGCCGCGCGGCCTGGCCGCGGCATGGGCAGCCCGCAGGGAATTTACAGGATCAGAGGGAACCCAGCCGCTGTGCCGCGGCCATCCTCCGACTCCCGCCGAGCCCAGGCCGGCAACTTCATGGCTTAGCAGCCGCCGCGGGTGAGTGAAGTGGGGGGGTGGGAGGGGAGAGGGCCTGGCCGCGTGCAGGGGGCTCCATGCCTTGCGGAGTCCCAGTCCTGGGAGAGCCCTGCTTTGTGCCCAGCTGTGCCAGTTCAGCGAGCCCCCCCGGCCCGGGCAGAGCGGGAGCCCCCCAGGCAGCCCGCAGCCCGAACTCTTTCATGGCCGAGTCCTCCTCCCTGGCAGCCACGTTCTCGCCTCGGTGTGCAGCCTGTGGCTCCCGGCCAGCCCTCGCTCAGGCGAGCCTCGGCACAGCCGGGAAGCTCTCCCGACCGGGATGGGGAGATCCCAGCCCCGAGGTCTCTGCTCCCGTTCCTTGCGGAGCCGGGCTGGGGGCCGTGTGTGCTGGGCCAGGTGCTGAGTGCCTTGTGGGGGTGCACCGGGGCTGGGGGCTGTGTNCGTGAGCATTGGGGGTGGGGGTGTGCTGAGTGGGGGTTCTTCACCGGGGGTGTGGGGAGCAGGGCAGGGCTGCACCTCTGTGTGCGCGAGGGACAGGGTCTGCTCTGTGTGCCCGCTTGCCGGTCCGTGCACGGAGCCCGGGAGCCCCAGCTCTGCCTGCCAGACGGCCCCGCTGCCGGGGAGCGGCACAGCCGGCGCCGACATCTGTGCTTCGAGCCCTGCCTGTCTTCAGCTCGCTCCTTGGCACAGTCACAGCGGCAGTTGTGTCCCTCCGTACCTCTCCGTGGTTTCCCCCACCACCCTGCCTCTCCGTGACACAAACCTGTATCTCTCTGTGTGTTTTCTTGGAGGGGAAACTGAGGCAGGAGGGAGGGAAGCAGCAGGGCCCTCTCCCGATCCCTGTCATCCTGAGGCTTGATCCCACGCCTCTCCCTGGCTTGTTTGTTCCTGCCAAGTGATGCCAAGAGCCGGGGGGGAAGCGAGGGCGTCCTGGGACACAGCTCCCGGCTGTGTCTGCCTGGGGCCCTGGAGCCGCCCTGCTCCTCCTGCCGCTGTCTGGCACATCCCTGGCCTGGGACTGTGACAGGGGCTGGTGGCGGGGCCGCAGGACGGCCTCCTGTGGCACGCGTTGTTGGGCGGTGTGGTGACACTGGTGGTGGCGGTGCTCGTGGTGGCAGTGGTGGCTGTGGCGACAGTGGCGGCTGTAGTGGCTGTGGCAGTGGTGCTCGTGCTGGGAGTTTATCGTGGCGGGAGTTTGTAGTGGTGGCCATGGTGGCGGTGGTGCCACGGCAATGGCAGTGGTGGCCATAGTGACAGCGGTGGCCGCGGTGGCGGTGTGGCGCTGGCCATGGTGGCGCTGGCGGCGGGCACTGTCCGCGGTGCTGATCCCTGGCCCCACGCTGATAGTCCGAGCTGCTGAGCGAACCGGCGCGGCCGCGGGCCCCGACCCTCGCTCCCCACGGGGGTGCCCACGGGCGCTCTGGGGCTCGAGGTCCCCCCGCTTCCCTGGGGACGTCCAGCCCTGCCCCTGACCTTTGATGTGCGGCAGCTCCAGACAGGGCTGGTGGGACGGGAAAACAGCCAGAGCTGTGCGCCTGCCACCCCACTCCCTGCCACCCGCCGGTGCGCCCGTCACCCCACGCCCTGCCCGCCGGGCTGGGCACAGCCTTCCCTCCACCGGGCGCTTCTGATCGTCCCGCCGGGCGGGTCGGACAGGGACGGGGTGTTGTGAGTCGGGCTGGAGAGTGGGGCAGGGCAGGGCAGGGCACGTGGGGACATGGGCCACCGAGGCTCCATCACTCCCTGACGGGTTTGGGACAGCCAGGGAGGGGCTGCCGGCCCTGCCTGGTGCTCCCGGTTAGGCACAGGTTGGCTGATGTGAAGTGCCCGGGGCAGAGCTGCTGGTTGGTGACACTGCTCACCTCGGCCCCCAGAACCGTGTCCCCGACATCAATGCCGGTGTCACTGCTCCCAGAACAAAATGTCAACCCATGCAAATGAGACTGCGGGAGCGGCTGATTGAAGGGCCCTGCCCCGCCCCGGAGTTGCAATCAAATATGCAAATGGCTCCCGAGGAGGCTAGTGAAGGCTATTAATAGCGGGGATGAGGCTGGGAGAAAGCGTGGTGTTCCTGAGGGAATGAGCCTGGGGATGAGCTGGTTCTGCTTGTCCCTCTGCCCAGCGTGTCCCTCTCTGCAATGCCCTGGGCAGGTGGCAGGTAGTCCCTGCAGGGAGCCCGTGGGCACCAGGTATTGCTTTGGCCGTCGTCACCCTTTGCAGGGCAGGTGCTGCCCATGTGCCCACTGCCCAGCGTCCTCAGGGAAGCCCTGTGGGAAAATCACAGCTGCTGAAAAGCCCTGGACTGAGATTTCAGCCCTGGGGAGTCAAACCTGGAGGGATGAGGTGCCCAGTGGGACCTGGGCTCTGCTGGGGGGGTTACTGTGGCTCAGCCTGGGGCAGCTGTCACCATGCTGGGGCAGGGGGGGAGGAAGGGGCTGCCTTCCACCCCCCCACCCTTCACCCTGTGCTTCCATACCCCCTTCCCTCTCCTGGTTTCCCTCCATTGCCATTGAGGCAGACGATGTCCCTCTCCTGCCAGCTCCAGCGTGAGCACAAGGCACTGCTGGGAGCCACGTTGTCCCCACTGTCCCCAGCCAGCTCAGGGGTCTCGGTGTGCTTGTCCCCTGCTTCAGCCCCTCCACCCAGTCTCTTGTGTTTTGGGATCCAGGAACCATCTGACCTTTTTTTAGAAAATTGCGGAAGTCAGGCTGGAGTCAACAGTAACTAATTATTTAAAATCTGAAACTGGAATAATTAGCCCAATTAACAGTCTCAGGTGACGTCTGATTCCATCTGATAACGGCCCGAGGAAGAGGGAAAGTAATTAACCTGTCAGCCTGACATTTGTAGGTCACCGCCGGCTCCTCATGACATCGGGGTGGGCACAGGGGTGGTTTGGGGGGTCCTGTCTCTCTTGGTGCAGGAGGTCTGCACCCTTTGGGGGTCTCAGTGCAGGGAGGGGGCTCTGGGTGAGCCCAGGAGCCACCCGGGAGAGATGGACTGGGGGCTGCTGGCTGGGGGGACGGGGTGCTGCTGTTTGAGGCCAGGGTGCTGGGCAGGGGGACGGGCTGGGTGCCCCCCAGAAATGCCACAGCTGGTCTGTTGGTGAGGCAGCACCTGTGGGCCTTTAAGGTTGCTGTGGAAACGGGGCTGCTCGTTACCAGGAGGAGCCTCCTGCTTTCCAGGCGAGGCCCCCCCATCCCTGCAGGAGGGGACCCCCACCCCGGGCACCTGGGACTGCACAGACCCCCGTATCTGTGCGGGACGTGGCCAGGGCATGGCTGCACACGTGCAGGAGGGTGGCCTTGGGTAGCCCCCTGCAGCACGGACGGCTCAGCCCAGCTTGCCCTTGGCTTGGCCAGGTAGGGCTGCGCGTGGCTGGACACACCTGGACACGCCTGGACCCACACGGACACGTATGGGCACGCGTGCATCCTGACCTGCCCGTGCAGCCCAGCCGTGCCCCCGTGCCCCCTGGGGACCCCATCCTCGCACCTCGGCCGGCACGTGGACCCTGCCTGGCACTGGGGCTGTGCTGGCTGCCCCCCGGCATGGCACGGGGCCCACGGGGAACAGAGCGTGCCGAGGCAGAGCCCCTGGCCAGAGCCCGGTGCCGCGCTCAGCTCTTGGAGTTTTAATGAGGTAAATTGTATAAAAAGCTCCGTTTGCCCTAAATGCCCATCCCTGCGTGAAGCTGCTGCGGCGCAGCCCGGGCACACCCCGGGAGCTGGGCAGGGGGCTACGGGGCTGGGCACACGCTCCCGGGCTGGGCACGTGGCAGCAGCAGGAGGAGGAGGAGGACGAAGGTGGTTTAGCACATTTGCAATCATTTCCCTCCTCCCCCCCAAGTTTACAGCTTACCTCAGCGGCTTATCAGCCTCCAATCTCATTAAATCAGGCAAATTGTAGCATCTGATATTTTATGGAGATTAAGGTGTGCGCCCAGACTCTATAATTATCGGCAAAGATGTATTTACAATACCTTGTTGCTAGTAAACAAAAAATAACTTCAGATCAAAGCTCTCTTACAGGGGAATAAATCTGCCCATCGAGCCCCCCTGCGGAGCACGGCGGGGAGCCACCGGAGCCACCCAGGGTGGGTGGCCACCACGGGGGGGACACGCGGGGGGCGTTTCGGGGATGTCCCCAGTCCCACGTGGCCGCTACGAGTCCCATGTGCTGGATGCATCCCCAGGGTCTCCCTTGCTGGCATCTCCCATGAGAGCCTGCTTGTACCCACCCCTCCGGCCACGGCTCCAGCCGGGATTTCCACCCCAGGGACCTCCCTGCTGAGACAGGTCCGGGATTTATCGGCACATGTGCGTTGCCCCTGGATTCCTCACGGCGGTGGGAGCGCTGCGGATTACCGATGTGGTGACGCTGGTTTATTGCTGCCTGAAGTGGATTTATCCGTGCGGCAGGGCCCGGGCTCGCTGCCGGTGTAAATCACCACGGCGCGGCTGGCAGGAGCCTCGGTGCTGTGGCTGCATCCCGACAGGCCCTCGGCGTTTCCAGCCCCCCGGGGGATCTCGTGGCCGGGCTCCCCGCGGGACCGTGCGCTCCGCAGCCACAGATCAGCTGCCCCTTCTCCATCTCACTCTTGTGCCCACTGAAACGAGAATAAAATGGTGATAACGCCGCAGCCGTCCTCCGGAAAGGGCTCTGAGGCAGATGAAAAGCCCTACTTAAGAGTGAGGCCATTATTATTAATAACTCGAGCGAGGCTGTAAATTCAGCCGACACAGCTATTATGGGAAATGAACCTGCTGCTGTGCCGGATCGCAGGCTGCCAGGTGTGGGATGGGGATGGGCACAGGAGAGCAGGGCTGCATGGCTGCTGGCTGGGTCATGTCCACAGCTGGGGCAGCGTGGCCAGAGGGGGTAAAAACTCTTGACCCCATCTGGGCTCTCTGGGATGATTTCTTGGCTTTTCTGGGAAGGCTGGAGGTGTGAGAGAGGGGTCCTGGAGCACAGGTTTCCTCCCAGTGGGAAAGGAGGTGACTGAGATTTGCAACAAGGCTGAGACCTGGTCCAGGCTCAGGTCAGGGGTGATGCAGGATGTGAGGAGCACGGGCAGAGCCGGGTGCTGGGAGAGGCCAGGGTGGTGCAGCTGGCCTGAGGCTGGGCTGGGCAGGACCCGCCGTGGCCACCCTGGGCTGACCGTGCCCATCTGGGGAGTGTCCAGGGCAATATCACACCTTGGCAAAGGTTGCACGAAAATAAAAATAACTTGGTGCCATCCAGTGCCCAGCGCCTGCAGCCAGGTCAGAAAAAGGCAAAGCTGCCGTGGCTCCCATTCCGCGGGGATGACTTCACCTCCGGCACCGCCACCCCTGAGCAGGGCAGCCCCGGGGCCGTCGGGGCCCAGGGTGGCAGGGCTGGGCGTGGAGCCGGGCAGGGGGTGCCGTGGGGGTGTGGAGTGCCATGAGGGAGCCACACGGGTGTCACGAGGGTGCGGAACAGTGGCCATGGGCTCGTGGTGCTGCCTGTACCCGGCTCAGGAGCTTCTGCGGGGGAACGAGCTTCGATATAAATATCTTTTTGCTCAGCACACGACCTACTTTCCAGACAATGCCATTAGCCTCCCGACTCCCTCATTCATCTTCTGCCGTCCTCCCCCAGCCCGCCCTGCACTGGCACGGCGCACCGGCCGTGGAGTGGTGAGCCAGGATGGGCACCTGGCTCGGTGGCACCACGGGGAACCCGTGCTGGGCTTGGGGCCAGCCAGCAGCCCCGTTCTCACAGCTGGCAGGGGGCTGTTGCTGCCTGTCCTCTGCCCCTGCTCTGGTGTTGTAGAGGGTGCCTGGGTCCCCTTGGGGTTTTCTCCATCCCATCCCACAGGATACTCAGATCTGGCTCCCTCCCTGCTGCCTCCAGCCCCACTTTCTGCAAAGTCCATGCCCTGGGTGGCAAATGGCCTCATCCAGGGCCGTGCTCACCCAGGCACGGCCTCGTTGGGTACATCCTGCTCAGGGCAGAGGGGAGGACAGCGAAGCAGCCACGCATTGGCTCAGGGCTGGCACAGGGGCAGCGTGTGGGGTCAGGACCCCTCCCGAGCACCCCCAGAGCATCCCTGGTGCTGGGCCCACACACGTAGTTCATCCGAGGACGATCCCGCAGGAACTCCCACGGGCTGGCAGGGGCTGTGCCGTGCAGTTGGCAGCCGGTGAGCGGCTGGTGGGATTAGGGGCAGGTTGGGCAGAGGATGCCCAGTCCCACTGCCATGAAAGTGCCCAGCCCCTTTGGCTCGTGGGGACAGCTCTGACACCAGTTTTCCCCCAAGAGCTGGAAACACCTCTCCGGGCCCACCACCTGCACACCTCCGTGCACCCCTGGGATGAGCCCCCGCTCCTCCCCTGCAGCTAAAATTAAATATTCAATTTGTATTGCTGGTAAATCCCGCAAATCTCTTTTATCTCTAAGCTGTTGTAGCAGGAATATCGGTGGTGTAATCTCCTGGGGGCTCGTCCTGCTGCCCTTCACAGCTCCCTGACTTGGACCACGCTCCCTTTTCCTCACATTTCTCTCTGGGATGCTTCTGGTGGTGGAGCAGGTCTCCAGTGCCATCAGCAGAGCACCCCATGGCACTCATTCTGTGGGTGCTGCTGGCTTTGGGGATAAGGGTGTGCATGGTCCCCAAATTGTGATGGAGGTGCTCTTGGCCCAGGTGATCCAGGTGGTCCCACCAGAGCATCCCTCATGCCTACCGTGTCCTCACTCACCAGCCATGCCCCCCCTCCCCTTGCTCTGTCCCCGCACTAAGAGCATTGTGCAGAATTATGTATTTAAATATTTAGGTTTTCATCAGCTTTGCAAATTAAGCCCATCCATTAAAGTGGCAGTTTGGGTCCTCTGCTGGTGAGCTGGGCTGTGCCATGCCTCGGGCTCACTGCGCTCATCCCAGCCCAGGCCCCAGGGGATGCAGCCTGGGAATGGGACGTGATGGCCGGGAGCATCCCTGCTGGCACAGGGACCAGGGCTCTGCTTCCTCGCTGTTCCTGGAAACTCCGGCCCCTGCGGCCCCGAGGGAGGGGGTGGTGCCGTGAAGGCAACCGGCTGGGATTGGAGTTATTTGGGGTTGGAGTGGAGAGTGCCGCGTGCCGGGGAAAGCAGGATGAGGAGCAACGCTGGTGACAGGTGAGAGCCTGGCAGCCAAGCACCTGGCAGGAGCAGAGCAGGGATGGCAGTGCCAGCCTGCTGGGGGCTCAGTGGGAGTGAAGCTGGGGATGGAAGGGTCAGCCTGCCCAGGGGCTTAGAAGAAACGGGCAGGACATGGCCAGAGCTGTCACTGCTGCCACACTCAGTGCTAAGGCTGTGCTGCCCCGAGCTCACCAAAGAGGCTTTGGAGTGATCCCTGGCTTAAGTCATTACATGGCATGGCTGGGGAGTAAGTGGCTCTTTAAGCCTCGGCAGCACGGCCTAGCTGATGGCTCCATGTGGGGGGTGATGGGGAAACGGGATTCATCCAGCAGCGCTGCCAGCTGGGGCCCCTGGCACAGCTGCAGGGCTGAGGGGGCTGCCGTGGCCCCCAGCGCCCCTGGCACAGGCAGATCAAATTCTGGAGCCCACGGGCCACCTGGGGCACCGCTGGTGGCTGGAGTGAAGTGCCCCTGGGAATGTGGGCAGAGCCCCCTGGGCGAGCCCAGCACACGGGGATGTCCCTGCCTGTCCCTTCCCTTCACTGCAGGTGAACGTCAGGCTGTGGTGTCTGCGTCCCGCTGGGCTCCCTGGTGTCACCTGCGTGTCCCCCCTTTCCCACCAGGCCCTGGAGGGCACCGGAGGAGCGTGCTGGCTGCTGCTGGCCCCAGGCAGTGCGGGCAGGTGTCGAGGTGTCCATGGGATGGGAGCTGTCCGTGGCCATGGCTGGTGATGGGTGCTCATCTGTGCGGCTCAGTGCCCACAATCCCTGTGCCAGCTGGCAGGGGCTGGGGTCCCTGGAGCCCTACCTGGCCTGGGGGTCCCTCCACGGTGGTCTCCCGACTCAGCTGGCTGCGCTCCTGAAGCTCTGGCCGTGGGGTTCCACCTGTGGCAGTCGATGCCCTGTGTGCCATGTCCTGGCTCCTGTGGCAGGATGAGCATTGCTGCGGGGCCGAGGGGGCTCGAGGTGCCTGTGCCATGGGGCTTCTGGCTTCTCACCCCTGCCAGCCCTTCCTCTTCCTGCACCCACACAGGGATGCCCCTTCCCTGTGCCACCTCTTTCCTTCTCAGCCAGCTTCCTGGGATCTGGCTGCCAGGCCCGGGTGTTCCTCATCCTAAAGGGCTTTTGAAGATGTGGCTCTTCCACCAAGGTCTGGTTTGGGCTTTGCAGGCATGGAGTCCCAGACTCCTTTCTCCGCTGGCTTTGCCTTGGCAGCTCCAGGATGCTCCAGCTCCTTTGCACACCCAGCAGAGCAGCACGGCTCTTGCCCCCAGAGCTCTTGGGCCAGGGTGGGTGGTCCTGGGCTGGGTGTGCTGTGCAGGGAGGGGGCTCCTGCTCCCCCCGTGTGGCAGCAGCCAGAGTCAGTGGTGCTGTGGCGGGGATCCCTGGCAGCTGGGCTCGTCGTGGCCGTATTTCCTCGCTCTGCTCCAGGAGTAATTGCTCAGATGGGGACGTGGGGCAACTCCCACCCCTCTCCCGGCACGGTAATGAGTGAAGAAGACTCAAAGACAAATGGCTCATTAAGAAGCAGTGCTGCATTGCAGGATTTTTCATCCCACCAACCGCTGCATCAGCAGAGGCAGCACCTCTCGCGCTCGCTCTCCCAGCCCTGGAGAAGGAGCTGTCAGGCAGCTGGGGCTGGTGCCAAAATTAATCATGTGCTTAATAACGTGCCCGGCCCGTCGAACGGCCTGTCCTCAGCCTCCCGGCGTGTGGAGCGGGGCAGCAGCGCTGGGCTGGAGCCCCGGGGCACCGTGGATTTGGGTTTGGTGCCTGGGAAGCGCCCATGCTCGGGGAGAAGGGATGTGTCAGGGCAGGGCTGAGCCAGGGGAGACGGCCCAAGCCTCGGGGTGCCAGAGCCCCCCAGTTATGTCGGGGTGCCAGTGTCCTTCAGATTTTATTGGGGTGCCAGAAGCCCTCAGCCCTGTCAGGGTCCCAGCCAGCTGTGCTGGCTTCTGTGGCCTTCTCGGTGGCCTCGGTAAAGCCTTCCTACTCCACTGACATTTGCAATTCCTCAGGTTTTGTTCATCTTTCATGACTTTTTTAAAATCCTGCCTCATCCCTTTTCTTCCAGCGGTGCCCGGTCGGATCCTGCCCCTCACAGCCCTCTGCAGGCAGTGCCTGCCTGCTGCTGCTCTGTTTTCTTTTATTAACAGTAATTGGTTTTGATTTCCTGATTGCAGCCAGTGTATTTTCTGTGATCTTTGCATCCTGCTCACATTGTTTTCCTCTTTCCGTTTTCCTCTTTCCCTTTCCCCTTTCTGTGCTAATTCAAGTGATCTCTTACTAAGCCACTCCGGGCTGAGTAAATTTTACTAATTCAGCCTCATAAAATAACAGAGCAATTAGTAATAAAATAAAATGTTTGCTTTCCACAATCCTTCTCGCTTACAATGAGCAGGGAAAGAGTAAATAGATTAAAAGCATGGTGGAAACGACCTGGTGGTATTCCATATTTATTTTCTTCCGACGACCACAGATCAAATTTGTTCAGCCCCTAAGTGGGAAAAACACTTTATTTTATTTTTTTCCCCGGCTCCAGCTTGTGCGCGGTGCCGGGCGCTCACGCTGCGTGTTTGTTCTCTCCTGCTTTCATCCCAAGCCGTAAAGGTCCCCAGCAGGACCCAAGCTGGCAGAACCTTGCATTAATTTGCAGAGCAGAACGGGCCGAGCTGGAAGCTGGAAAAAAGTCCCTTTGGTGATGCTTTCGGTGGCGGGAGGAGGCTTTGTGGAGCGAGTGCCCGGATCTGGAGCAAATGGAACTCGGTGGCGAGGTGGCCGCTGGGCCGGCTCCGGCACCCGCTGGCAGGAATTGCATAACAGGATGGGACTGGGGATGGTTTTGGGGCTAAACTGGGTGAAACACGTGGCCGTGCAGAGCTGTCCCTATTGCTGTGCTGGCGTGGGGCGGCCTCAGGGGAGGATGCAAGGCTGGGCTGATAAAAAATGCACAGGGAGGTGGCTCAGGCTGGTTTTGGGGAAGAACACCCTTGCTCTGGCTTCATCCCCCTCCTGTTCCTCCCCCAGAGCTTGCTGCCCCAGGGATTCCCAGTGTGGAGGAGCTGCTGCTGGCGGGGCCATGAGGACAGCATCCCCCTGAGCGCCGGGCGGTGAGTGCCACCAACGGGCTTCCCTGGGAGCCCGGCATGGGCGGTCCGTGGTGGGGCTGCTGGGGAGGGGCAGGGGGCCAGGACCCCCTGAGTGCGGGGCCATCAACCCCAGCTCTGGAAAACCAGGGTTTTCATCAACCCAGCCTTGGAAAACCCGGTCTTGCCCTGTGTCGGGGCGGTTTGCCAGACCCAGACGTTGCGGTGGGGTTTTGATGTGCTCTCGCCTCTCCACTGCTGTCCCCGGAGTTGGAGGAAAGATGGGAGGATCCTGGATGCTATGGGGTCCCAGGGAAGCTCAGGCTCCTGGTAGGTCTGTCCTGAATTCCTGTAGCCCTGGGCCTCGGCATGGCACTGCCTCCAAGGCAGGGATCTCATGGGGCAGCGGCTGGGAAGTGGAGCTGCCTCTGCCAAGGGCTCTTATAGGAAATTAAGCAGGAGGCTGAATTTCAGGATGGCCTGGAGCACCAGGGACTACAAGCCCCTCTCCTCCCCCTCCCTATGTTGACCCTCGCAATGGGGAGAGACATCAGTGGGAGGTGGTGGTGGGGAGCCACTGGTGGGAGTTTCTCCAGGCCTGGATGCAATAAAGGCGAGGAGTGAGTTATTTGTAATGGTAATTACGCTCTTCCAGTTTATCCTAGCACATAATTGTGTGGGCGGTAGGTTCCCACTGGTGGTAATTACCCTGGTGTTAAATGGCACAAAATTCAGCTGGGCTGGGTTTTTCCCCCCTGACTTAAATCTGTGCTTTGGTGGCACAAATCCCTCCATCCCAAGGGCTGCTCAGTGGATTGGCCTTTGGAGGGACACAGCTCCAGCTCTCGGCCATCTGCCCATGAGCCACGCTCTGGCCAGCTGCCCCCGTCCCGCTTGCCAGCCTGCCCACACTGCCCTCCTGGGACAGGGTAGAGGAGTGGGCTCAGTGGCCTCTCCCATCCTCTGCACATGGCCATTCCCGCTGGCAACGGGGACCCTGAGCTGCGCTGCCTGTGCTGAGCCCCACGGGGTCACTCCCGAGCCCTTCTCCATCCCGAGGTTGCCCTCAAGGGAGCCCTGCTGGTCCCTGGGCAGGGCATTGACGCCTGTGTTGCCTTGGTGAGCCGGGACACGGATCCTCCACCACGGCATGTCCCCACCTGCTGCCAGCGCTCTACAGGTGCGGGGGAGCCGCGGCGCTGCCTCGCCTGCGGTTCCGGCTTTGTTGAATTCCTGCACCTGCCGAGCACAAAAGCCCGGCGGGCTCGTGCTGACGGGCTCCGCAGATATTTTGACTCCTTCTTGCCGCCGCGNCTCAGCCCGCGGAGGCAGAGCTGGGCTGGGAGCCTGTCTGTCTGTCCGTCCTTCCATCCTGCTGCTCGATCCCAGGGCAGGGAGGCAGCTCCATCCCACGCTGCTGCTCCTGCTCCTCGCAGCAGCTCTCTCGGGAAGAGGCATCCTCTGTACCAGCTGCACCTTCCGTTCAGCAATTAGGGAGCCTTGTTAGAGCAGGAGCGGGATCTGAGGATGGGGAGTGGCACAGGAGAGAGCCATCCAGCCTCGAAGCTGGGAAGGAAGGTGATGGTGCCTTAGGGCTATTGTGTTCCCAGGCCCTGTCTGCTGCTCAGGGCAAAAATGACATTGCTGCTCGCCCCCACATCCCTTGGGGACCCCCAGCTGCTCTCTCCTCCAGGGCTGCTCAGGGGTACAGCCTTGGCCCTCCAAGTGTCCCTCGTTTCCAGTCTCCGTGGTCGAATCCCCACGTGCAGCAGGGAACATCCCACGGTCACCTTTCCCTGCAGCCAGTCTGGGAGACGTGCTGCCTGCAGCACCCTGCCCAAATATGACAACAGGAGCATTAACGATGCCTGTTAATTAGCCGAGATACTCTGGAGAATAAGTAATTTCCTCATTTACAGTCAAACCTCAAAGACAGAGCCTTTGAGGGACTGTAAGGCACACAAAACCTCCATGGGAGCAGGCGGCTCTGTCGGCTGGCACGGGCTCAGCCTGGCTTGATGCCGTCCATCCTCCTGCTTTGGCCTGGGGCTGACCCTTACACAGCACAGCCACCTCTGCTCCTGGCTCCCCATCCAGAGGGCTTGCAGGGCAGGAGAGCTCTGGGTCGTGGGTCTTCATCCACAGCTCCGTGTGGGGCTGGATGGAGATATCAGAGCGTGGCCCCCCCGCGCCCCGCGGCAGCTCATTAGCGGCGCTGTGAATCGCAACGGCTGAAAAACTCAGCCAGAGCCGCTTTCTGATGGAGAAACACTTCATAATATTTGGTGTTGGAGGAGAAAACAAGGATGTGCTGATGGCAGCGTGTCCTCCCTCGCTGTCTGCAGGCCCTGCTGCCTGCATGGCTGCCGGCAGCACCTTCTCCTTCCCACTGCCCCCTCCAAGCACCTGAGCTGGGGGTAACCCCAGGTGCCTGGCACGGGCACTGTGCTCCTGTCACCACGTGGAAAGCCAGGATTCTGGTGCTTCACAGGGCCTCGCCCAAGGCTGATTCTTGCTCTGGAAGCTTCCCAGCTTACTCAGCTGGTTCCTGTGAGGTAGCCCCAATGTTCTGTTGGTGGTGGGGGTGCAGAGGGGATCTTGACTCTGTGCCTGTCCCTGTCCCCACAGATGAGCCCGCAGGGGCAACCCTGCAAGATGCCGTGGCTATGGGGTGGGTGCTGAAATGATGAAGGGCTACCATGGGGAGCGTAGCCAGACACAGCCCTCCTCTGGCCACCGCTGCCGCTGCATCCCAGAGGACTGCGAGCGTCCCTCTGACTACATCCCGCACGGCCCCGAGGGCCGGCCGCCCTACCTGCTCAGCCCCAGCGAGCCGTGTTCCCTGGAGCATCCCTACTGCCCTGCGCGGAGCCCTGGCGCGGCCAGCGAGTGCCCGGGCAGGCCCCTGAGCGAGCCGCCCTCCGCCAGCGTCAGCAGCACCTTCCCGAGGATGCATCACGCGCAGCAGCCCTACGACTCCTGCGACGAATGCATGGCGACCGCCCACCCTGCCAGCAAGATCAACCGCCTGCCCCCCACGCTGCTGGACCAGTTCGAGAAGCAGCTGCCGCTGCACCACGACGGCTTCCACACGCTGCAGTACCCCCGGGCCGGCGGCGCCGAGCCCCGCAGCGAGAGCCCCAGCCGCATCCGCCACCTCGTGCACTCCGTCCAGAAGCTCTTCGCCAAGTCCCACTCCCTGGAGGCGCCGGCCAAGCGGGACTACAACGGCGCCAAGATGGACGGCCGCGGGGACGGCTACCACCACCATCACCACCACCACCATCACCACCACCACCACCAGTCCCGCCACGGCAAGCGCAGCAAGAGCAAGGACCGTAAGGTGGACTCCCGGCACCGGTCCAAGATGTTGGGCTGGTGGAGCTCCGACGACAACCTGGACAGCGACAGCAGCTACATGGTGTCCGGCCGGCACGCCGCCGACCAGGGCACCCAGTACTGCGTGGACGCTCCCGAAAGTGCCTTCAGAGACTTGACCTTGAAGAGTCTAAAGGGCGGCGGGGAAGGAAAATGCCTGGCCTGTGCCGGCATGTCCATGTCTCTGGACGGCCAGACACTCAAGAGGAGTGCCTGGCACACCATGACCGTCAGCCAGGCCCGTGAAGCCTATCCCAGCGCCGGCGGCACCGAGAAGACCTTGATGCTTCAGGAAGCAAAGGCCAAAGACAAAGCGTACCAGTACCTGCAGGTGAGGGGCTGGGCAGGGTGAGGGGACTGGGGCTGACTGTGCTGTGGGGTGAGGCAGGGCTGGGACCCTCCATCCAGCAGCCTGGGGTGCCGTGGGGACGCTCCAGCTCTTCTCCGTGTCCCCAGTGCCTGTGCCCCATTCCCACGGTCCCCTGCCGGTCCCTGCTGTCCCCTTGAAGTCCATCCGCTGCCTCCTGCCCTGTGCTGGATTTGGGGTCAGACCAGCTCTGTCAGCTCAGGGCCACCAGCAGCCCTGTGCCTGCTCCCTTCTCACTGCTTTTACGCTGCCTGTGTGCCTGGCTGGGTGCCACTGCCTGCCTCATCACCGGGCTCCCTTCTAGGTCACCCCCCTTCCAATTAAAAGCTAATTAACTCTTCTCTCTCTTTCCTGGGGGAAGGAGACAGGGAGCAGCAATGCCGTGCTGGCCGGGGGTGGGGGTGGCTGGGGCCCATCCCTGCTGGCAGTGGGGGCATTGGGGCAGGGTGCCGGCCCACCACGCTGGCCGTGGGCCCCGGGGGACACCATCCCCCTGCCACTGCTCTATAAGGACCCCGTGGGGCTGGCGTCAGCAGCACGTGGCGGGACTGGTGCCCGATACGTCAGTCGGGTGCTGTGCTGGCATGGGTGGGATTTGGCCCAGACGTTCCTGCCAGGGGGGCCGTGAGGTGGGAGCCGCTGCGCCGCCCCGCGCTGTGGGAATTGGGAGCTGTGGCTGTTAGGAGGGATCTGATCTCCTGGATTTTGGGGCTTTCCGAAGGGGTCAGAGCCCTCAAGGTCTGTCCCCTGCAGCTCCGGGGTGCATGGGGAAGACACGTGCTGGATTTGGGCTGGGCCTGGGCTGGCACACGGCTTGGCTCTGCATCCCACCTGTGGGACCCCGGCCACCACGTCCTCCCACGCTTGCCTCCTGCTCCAGGTGCCGCAGGACGAGTGGAGCGGGTACCCGGCGGGCAAGGACGGGGAGATCCCGTGCCGGCGGATGCGCAGCGGCAGCTACATCAAGGCCATGGGCGACGAGGACAGCGCCGACTCGGACATCAGCGCCAAAGTGTTGCCCAGGGCGGCCACGCGGCGAGACAGCTACCGCCGCTCCTCCAGCGCTGACCAGGCCAGGACCAAGTAAGGGCTGTTGCCTCCCGGCCCCGTCCCAGCACTGCAGGCAGCAGCAGGGCCACGGGCCAGGGCTCCCTGGGAGGACAAAGCGGCATGTCCCTGCTCACGGCATTGTCCCCACTCACAGCACCGTCCCCGCTCACAGTCGCACGCCCCGGTGCAGCTGCACAGAGCCCTGTCCCTGCCCTGTGTCAGGGCACTGGGAGGGACGTGGCTATGCTGGGCTTTCGGGGGGGACCTGCTGCTGCAGCCACATGCAGACCCTGGGGAGAAGAGGCACGTTCAAAGGGGGATGACTGAGATGTGCTCCAGTCCCAGTGGCAGTTTTGGGGGCAGCGAGGAGTGGGGACAGCAGCAGTGGCCGGCGGGAGAGTCACTGCAGCTGCGTTTCCGAATGCTCTGCTGGAATGTGTTGGCTTTTGGTGCGATCCCTTCTATTCCCACTGTCTCTCATTAGGTTTGCAAGTAGGCACTATTCTGATTCATATATCTGTAACTGTCCCAGCTGCTGCACGCCACCGCGAATGCTCCCGCGGGGACAGAGCTACGGGCGTTCCTTCACCACCGGCCAGGTACGTTCCGCGGCACAGGTTTCACAGGGCAGGCTGGGGCAGGGATGTGGTGGGTGTCGCTCTGAGCATCCCTTGCCCTAGCTCAGCCTCACCCACCGCTCTCCCCAGATCAACGACGAGCTCAACCACCAGTTTGAGGCCGTCTGTGAGTCGGTTTTCGGCGAGGTGGAGTCGCAGGCCGTGGAGGCGCTGGACCTGCCCGGCTGCTTCCGCATGCGGAGCCACAGTTACCTGCGGGCCATCCAGGCGGGCTGCTCCCAGGACGATGACTGTCTCTCACTCTTCTCCATGTCGGCCCCTCCTGGGCCGCCCATCACCAGCAGCATCCTGAAGCCCAGCACTTGTGAGTCCTGGCGGGTGGTGAGGGCTTGGCTGCGTGAGGGAACCCCACATCTCCCTGCCTGCTCACCTGGGCACCTGCCAAGGGCTGCTGTTGTCCTCCTTCTGGCCCTTGCCCCCTATAGTGCCCAGGACAGGGTGTGAGCATTCTGCTTGTCACCCAGTCCCGGTCAGGGGGCTGCTCTGTGTCCCCAGCACCCATTTGCCATCCCCTCCTTCCCTCCACTTCTGTCCCCATCTCTGCCCCTTGCTGGGTGCTGCAGCAGTGTGGCCAGTGTGGGTCTGGGGTGTTTTTCAATCCCAAAAAGTGGCCAAAGAGCCCCTCTGAACTCCAGCCCGTATCTAACCTCGCTTAGGGGCAAACCCTGTGGGGCCATGATCCCCGTGCTGTGGGAGGAGATGGGCAGCATTCCCCGGGGCCCCGTTCGTGGCGGGAAATGAGCAAGTGTCTGTGTTTTCACATGCCTTTTCATCCTGCGCCTCTCCCACAACAGCCTTCAGTTACAGAAAAGCTCCACCTCCCATCCCTCCAGGAACCAAAGCCAAACCTCTCATCTCCGTCACGGCGCAGAGCAGCACCGAGTCCACCCACGAGAGCTACCTGCCCAGCGAGGTCGCCCGCAGCCCCGCCTGGTCCAAAGATGCCGCGGCCCGCTGCAACTCGGCCGAGAGCCTGGAGAGCTCCAAGGTGACGGCCGTGGCCCTCGACCTGCCCCCGGTCCAGCCCCGTGCCGCTCCCAAGCCCTCCACGCTCATCATCAAGGCCATCCCAGGCCGGGAGGAGCTGCGCAGCTTGGCTCGCCAGCGGAAGTGGCGTCCCTCCATTGGCGTCCAGGTGGGCTCTGCTCCTCCCTGCGGGCTGCCCGAGTGGTGTGGGCCATGCTGAGCCACCACGCTGCATTTTGGGGCTGCCCTCCAGCGCTTTCCCTCTGCCCCTTGGCAGGTTGAGGCCGTCTCTGACTCGGATACGGAGAGCCGGAACCAGAGGGAGTTCCACTCCATCGGGGTGCAGGTGGAGGAGGACAAAAGGTACCACATGGCTGGACCGGGCTGAGACCTGCCACACTGGCTGCACTGAGGCATTGGGTTCCTGGGAGCTTCCCGAGCACTGCACACCACCACTACCCACAGCATCTTTTCCCTCTCCCCTTCTGGCTGAAACACCAGAGCTCAACACTATCCCCATCCCAGGCTAGCTGCCCCCACCTAGGGCAGGATTTGGCCTTTCCTTTGTCCTCGCTGCTGCTCAGGGAAGGGGCTGCCTTATTTCTGTCCTGTGCTGAGTCTCTTCTGCTGGGCTCAGCCCTTAGCTTTGAGTCCACGTCAGGTGCAGACGAACCTTTGGGCATTTCTGCAGCTAACCATGACATTTTGGCTGGGATGGGAATGCCAAGTGTGCCAGAACCTGCATGACCTGCGGGAGGGGAGCTCCGGCATTGTGCCCATGCAGCCTGGTGCGTGCTCCTCTCCATCCTCCGTCCAGTGCTGGTAGCCATGGAAACAGGCTGAGAGCAGAGAAGATGAGGGACTGGCAGATTGCAGCTGCTCAGGGTTGTCCCCGTGGCCCTGAATGCTCGGGGATCTTCCCCAGCACCCCCAGCCCCATCCTACCCGTGGGCATGCCTCACCCTGCCCCTGCCGCTGCGGTACCTGGCGGGGGGACAGGACAATCCCTGCTGGCCGCGAGGGTCCCCACCCTCTCCCTGTCTCCGCAGGCGAGCGCGCTTCAAGCGCTCCAACAGCGTTACAGCGGGCGTGCAGGCGGACCTGGAGCTCGAGGGCTTCACCGGCCTGGCCGTGGCCACCGAGGACAAAGCCCTGCAGTTCGGGCGGCCCTTCCAGCGGCACTCCTCGGAGCCCGAGTCGGGCCGGCAGTACGCCGTGTACAAGACGGTGCACACGCAGGGGCAGTGGGCGTACCGCGAGGATTACCAGCTGCAGTACGACACGGTGGAGGTGCCCCGGCGGGACGCCTGGATAGAGCGGGGCTCCCGCAGCCTCCCTGACTCCGGCCGCGCCTCCCCGTGCCACCGCGACGGGGAGTGGTTCATCAAACTGCTGCAGGCAGAGGTGGACAAGATGGAGGGCTGGTGCCAGCAGATGGAGAGGGAGGCGGAGGACTATGACCTGCCCGAGGAGAGTGAGTCGGGTGGGGTGTAGCAGCAAAGAGAGGGGCTGGGGATCTGCAGAGCTGGGGGGGCACACTCATTGTCCTGCAGTGCTCCCGCCTTGGAGCATCTTCCCTGCCAAGGCTAAAGAGGTTGGGTGAGGGCAAGGAACACCGGGAAACCCCCTGGGGCAAGAGGGATATGAAGGAGAGAAGAGACACGGTGTGTTGGAGGGCTCTGAGCTGCTCGTGACTGTCTGCTCTCCCCCCCAGTCCTGGAGAAGATCCGGAGCGCGGTGGGCAGTGCCCAGCTCCTCATGTCCCAGAAGGTGCAGCAGTTCTACCGCCTCTGCCAGCAGAACATGGTGAGCGTGGGCAGCAGTGCTGGGGGTCACATGCGGTGGGGAGGGGGGTACTCTCAGCCAGTGGCTATGGGCCACCATGGAGGGGAGCTGGACTCCCCAGCACAGGGGGTGGGATGGCCAGCAGAGCCAATGTCCCACCTGTGGGTAAGGATCTATGGGGACATTCTATCCCTCTGTCCCCACAGGATCCCAATGCATTCCCTGTACCCACCTTCCAAGACCTGGCTGGCTTCTGGGACCTCCTGCAGCTCTCCATTGAGGACGTCAGCATGAAGTTTGGGGAGCTCCAGCAGCTCAAGGCCAATGGGTGGAAGATCATGGAGCCCAAGGTAAGGGCAGGGCTCTGCCACTGGCACTTGTACCTGTCACCACTCCCTCCCTCCTCATCCCCAAGCACATCTGCACCCAAAACAATGCTGGGCTCTCTCTGGTGACTGCTTTTAGCAAACCCTTGAAAAACAGAGCTGGGAGAAAGTGAGGCTAGAGAAGGGCTGCTCTCCCGGTGATGTATCCCAGATGCCTGCAAAGGGCCGGGCAGGGTCCTGGCACGGGATTGGATAAAGAGATGTGCAGCCCTGCCTTGCCACCAACCTGTGGGAGGGTCTGTGGAGCCTCTCAGCAGCTCTGACACTCACAGCAGCAGCTGTGGCGAGCCCGCTGGGATGCCCACTCCCGGGAGGTCCCAGCCTGAGGCCCCTGTTGTCTGTGCAGGAGGAGAAGAAGGTGCCTCCCCCGATACCAAAGAAGCCGCCGCGCTCCAAGGTGCACCCGGTGAAGGAGCGCTCCCTGGACTCGGTGGACCGGCAGCGGCAGGAGGCCCGCAAGCGGCTCCTGGCAGCCAAGCGAGCCGCCTCCTTCCGCCAGAGCTCGGCCACTGAGAGCGCGGACAGCATCGAGATCTACATCCCCGAGGCGCAGACCCGGCTGTGACCGCAGCCTCCGCTTTTCTACCCGGACTGGACGGCGCGGCCGTAGCTCACTGTGATGGGGGGCCGCGGGGACACCCTGGGGCCGCTCTCGGCCCCACTCACAGCTTCTCTCTTTTCTATNCTCCCTGGGGCTGTGTCCCAGCTTTCTGTCCCCTTCCCACTCCCCAGCCCTTCTGCACACCCGGCCCTGCATCCCAACCCAGAGAGAGGTGACCTTCAGCGCCCGGCCCGCCGGGCTGGAGGGGAGGGGGCTGCAGGCAGGCCCCCCCGCCTCTCTGTACTCAGTGCAATCCCCTGGTGTGCGGCGGGGACGGGCCTCCGGCCCCTGCCCAGCCACAGCCCCCCAGCCCTGCCCTGCCGGCACGAGGCTTTGGGACGTGGTGGGACAAAGGGGTCCCTTCGCTCGTCCCCCCGCCTGCGGCTCAGGTGCCGTGGGGACCCAGGGCTCCCTCCCCTATATACATATATAAATATAACCCAAGGAATAAACCAGAAACTACACGTGACCAGCGCTGTGTCCTGCCTGGTGGGACGGGCCAGAGCAGCAGAGGCCCCCGGTCACGGCCAGCCGCCCCGCTTCCCTCGCACGGAGCATCGCCACGCGCTTCTCCCCTTCCTGCTCAGCCCTCCTTCCCCTCAGTCCATCCCCCATCTGTCTGTCCTTCCCTCCTGCCAGCCTGGAGTCCAGGAGCACCTCTGCAGTGTGGCACTAGCCAGGGACAGGCAATAGTCCCCCCGTGCCTTGCTGCCGGTGGGAGATGCTTCCCCAGCGAGCCTGTTCCCACCTGCAGTGACAAGGACCACGCCTGGGCTTGGCACCCAGTGGGTGGGACGGGAGTGTGGACATGGCCAGCAGCTGCCCCTTGAGTGTGGAGCTAGAGACCCCCTCAGGGGGTCACCCCTACCCCCTGAGCTCCCAGAGCCCTGCGGGATAGGACGTCCCAGGATAGGACTGTCACATACCTGATGCCTCTCAGGGCCAAGGGACACCCTGGGGTGTGGCTGCTCCCAGCTCCCCCATCACTGTGCACAGAGCCAGGAACAGGGCAGAGAGTCCCCTCTGGGGCAGAGCAGTGTGGTGGGGCAGGAGGCTGCATCTGCCTCATCCCTGTCCTTAACCCCATTGTCCAAGCATCCTGTCCCCCTCAGTGTCCCTTTTGGTGGCAGAGGGGGGAGCACCCCACCCCCGTCCCTCACTCTGCCATGCCAGCAGCCCCACACAGCATCACCAGCCACTCCCCAGGGCAGGGCCGGTGGGTGCCAGGTAGCGCCCGAAATCTGGGGCCAAACCTCGCCCAGGCCCTCAGGCAGGGCGGTGGGATCAGAGGCAGCTGGGGGACGCCTTGCCGGGGTCCCTCGCCCCTGGGGGTCCGTCGGTGCTAAACACCTCCGTGACGGCAGCACCCACTCAGCAACCCAAAGCCCTTCCCCACCCCACTCCCCCTGCACCCCGGATTTAAGGATGTGCCTGGGAAGGGCCCCCGGCCCCCACCCTGGCCAGCGCCGTGCAGTGACCGTGACACGTGGCTCCCTTTTTATTGTAATGAACCGCCGCAATTAATAAAGATGACTTTGGTTACTCCGGGCCAGCGGCCACTTCCCTGCGGGGACATGGCCGGCACCGGGCTCGCCTTTCACCTGTCTCCCATCCTTTTGTGTCCGTGGGGTGGGAAATGCATGCCTGTGGTGTGGGAAATTGGTGACTGTGGGGTGGGAGAGGGGTTTTTGCAGGTCTCCTCGTGGATCTCCCCATGGAGCTCTCCCACGGATCTCCCCGTGGGTTTCTTCCAGTGGGGTCCCTGCCTCTCTCCCCATGGATCTCCTCCTGTGGGTGTCTCTCTGTGGATCTCTCCCCGTGGCTCCCCCTGTGACTCCTCACGTGAGTCTCCCACCATGACACTCCCTGTGACACCCCCGTGGATGTCTCTCTGTGACACTCCTGACTCCCGCATGACGTCTCCCCGTGGCTCTCCCCGGCAAGACACCCACTGCGACTCGTGTTTTTCTCTCTCTGAATCGTCCCTGGGTCCTCCTCTGGGACTCCTCCTGTGACTCTCCCTCTGTGTCTCCTGGTGGGTGACACCCCGTGACTCTCCCTGGGGGTCTCGCCCTGTGGGTATCTCCCCGTGGCTCCCCCCGTGACACCCTCTTGTCCCCGGCATGACTCCCCTCCATATTCCCCCCCGTTGTCCTCCCCGGTGTATTCCCCCGCCTCCCCTGATGACTCCCACCCGTGTCCCCTCCATTCC
>WAAG01049046.1:151023-200251 GCA_013390105.1 Tichodroma muraria | reverse complement strand
GAGGGTCCCTGCGGACCCGGGCGGGGGTCCCGGTGCGGCCCACGCGGGTCCCCATTCCCTGCGGCCAGCGCTGCGGCCCCGGTGCGAGCGGGCCCGGCCGGTGACCGCCGCGTCCCGGCCTCGGCAGGCATGTGGTCCGTGCTGTGGGCGGCCGTGCGCTCCAAGGCCCCGTACGTCACCTTCCCGGTGGCCTTCGTGGTGGGGCTGGTGGGCTCCCAGCTGGAGTGGTTCCTGCGCGGAGACCCCCCGCCCACAGCCCAGGAGGAGAAGAGCATCTCGGAGCAGCGGGAGGATCGCAAGCTGCAGGAGATCGTGGGCGAGGACCTGACCAAGGTGGTGAGCCTGAAGGACAAGCTGGAGTTCGCCCCTCGGGCCGTGCTCAACAGGAACCGCCCCGAAAAGAGTTAATAAAGGGTGATTTGGGCAAAGGCAGCGCCCTGGAGCGGCAGCTGGGGGCTCCCCTGACACTTGCACTGCTTCCACCAGCCTCCCTCCTGCACCTGCTGCTCCTCACCCTCCCGGGCCCTCAGGAGGGTCAGGTTTGCCCACCTCATGGATTTGCTCAAGGTACCCAGAGCTCGGTGGCAGAGTGGGCAGGGAGCCGTGTGTGGAGATGGAGCGAGTCTGAAACTCCTCAGCTCTCGCCAGGCCTGGCTCCTGGACCACAAAACACTCGGCCTGGTTCCATCTGTGTCTCCTCAGGTTTGACTTCTTCCATTGTATGAAGGTAGAAGAAGTTTGGACCTGAGTGCCATGGGATGGGGTCAGGCTGACCGCCAGTGACAGGAAGAACTGCTGCCGTGCTTCCAGATCCCCGTGGCTGTTGATGAACCCCAATACAGCCCCATGCCACAGTGTTACTCCAGCAGCCATGGAGCTCTCTGGGGACCCCCTCCCTGCATCATCCCTCCCAGGAATGGTGACGGGGGGAGGTGAAAGTGTTCGTCCTGCTCTGTTGTGGTGCTCTGAGCAAGGCGATGTGTCAGGAACGGGGAGCTCTCTGCCCTCTGCACAATAAACTTCTGTCAGTCCTCGGGCCTCTGTGTCTTCTGCATCAGCACAGCCCCAGCCCTGTCTCAGAGCATGTCTCTGCTCCCTACGTGTTCAAGAAGCAACTGCTGCAGTGGGACAAATGCCATTGCTGCCCCTGGCTGGGCACCGACCTCCAGGCCTGGCAGCAGGGTGGTGGGCAGGAAGGAGGAGGAGGCACCAAATTCCCAGCCTGTGCTGTGGCTGTGCCTCCCTCCCAGCTCCCCCAGCTGTGTCATCTGCTTCCCTTTGACCTCTTTATCTCCAGGAGAAGGGCTGTGACAACACAGGGTGGGGTCTCAGGGGACAGGGGTCCCACTGGGGTGCTGAGCAGGGACAGGCTGGAAGCAGGCGCTGGGGGCCAGTGGCCGGTGTCCCCTCCAGGCTCAGACATTGCTGGCACAGCAGGGACAAACCCCAGCCAGAGCTGCCTGAGCACGGCCAGCGCCGGGGTTATCGCTGCCTCCTGGCTTGTTTTTTCCCGTGGTGCGTGAGCAAGGCCCCGGCTCTGCCCCGGCCCGGCCTTCCCCTCCCGGGGACGATAAATCTGCCGTGCCCGGTGCGAGCGCCGAGGTCAGCAGCCAGTCAGCATTCACACCGCGCCGTCCTGCTCCCCGGCCAGGGCCATTCCTGCCCCGCTGACAGCTTTACTGCCGTGCTCCCGGCTCTGTTTGCCTCCCAAGCTGCTGTCCTGCTCTGGGCTGCTGCCCTCAGCTGGGCTCATGGCCCAGCACCGCCGGGAACACTCTGACCTTTGCTGCGAGGGCAGCTGAGCCTCGGGAGAAGGTTCAGGAGGACCCTGGGTGTGATTTAGAGCCTGTCCCAGCCCTGTCCCACTGCTGCCTCCTGCTCTGGGGCTCACAGTGCCCACCACGTTGTCCCCCTGGCGGGCTGGTGCTGTCCCCTGAAGCAGACCCTTCCCCTTTGTCTCCTGCTTTCCCAGCCAGGCTGTGGGGTGATGGCTATTCCCTATTGTGTGCTGGGGTGGGAATGGTACCGTTCTTTCTCCCAGCTGGGACCAGCTCGGAAGCTGTCTCTGAAATGCCTTTGTTCACCCCCGCCGGAGCGGCTCCCCCGGCTGTTTATAGCCCATTGATCCCCTCCCTCGCTCCCAGGGCCGGCCGGGCCGGGCACAATCGGGCTTTGGGGGGGCCTCGCTGCCCCATTTCCTGCCCCACGCACTGTCGGTTGGGGGGCTGCTCCAGCAAAGTGCTGGGGAAGGACTGAGCCCTGATGGTGACAGCTTGGGTATTGATGGCACCTGGCTGGCAGCCCCTGCCCTGCTCCCATCCCCTGCCTGTGGAACTTCCAGCAGTTTCCCGTGTGCCTGGGGACTCCCGTCCATCCGCCGGCATTGCTGCAGGTCTGTGGATTCCCGCAGGCGCTGGGACAGGGGTGAAGCCGCTTCCCAGACCCGTCGCCTTTCTCCTAAGCCTTCAGTGCTGTAAACCCACCCTTCCTCCCATTGAATCCCAACAATGTGCCGCTTGGGAAGTGCCGGCGGGACAAGAATAGGGGCGGGCAGCTCTCAGGAATAGGGCGAGCAGCCACGGCGGCTCACGAAGAGCGAGAGGAAGCTTTGCTGAATAAACCATTATGGTAAAAATCTGCCCTCCCGAGCCTGCACTCACGTGCAAATGCTCGCTGTGCTCCAGGGGGTTTGTGATCCAGCTGTTCCCAGCACGGCACAGCTGGGCGCTGCTGTGGAAGCCCTGCCTGCAGCAAGCCTGTCCCCGGGCAAGGAGTCCCACGCCTGGCCAAGAGGCCAGTGTTGGGTGTGAGAGCATCCTCCAAGGCTTGTCCAGCTTCAGGGATGTCCCTGCATCTGGGCTGGCTGTGACTGTGCCGTGCCACGGATCAGGGGTTGAATCCGGCAGCCACAAATATTCCCGGTCCCAGCCCAGCCTGTGGTGGCTGTGCCCTGGGCTCATGGGGGGTCATGCTGACTGCAGTGCTCTTGGCATGGCCCGAGGGCAGTTGCAGCTTCCCCATGGATCACCTGCCCTGCCCAGGTCCTGCTTTGCTCCCGGGATCCATCGTGAAGAGCTCGTGAGAGGAGCAGGTGGTGGTTTCCGCAGGCAGGATGCCGGGAGCGAGCTGTGCCCCAGCTCACTGGAGTGGCTCAGGGGACTGGGACAGCTGCTGGGGGGGGACAGTGAGGTCTCCCTGGCCATCCGGCACACCTGGATGGCTGCCGTGGATGTCCGGTTAGATCAGAGCAGGGATGTTCCAGCTGTGCAGGACTGGGGATGAGGTGACCCCGTGCTGGCATGGGGGTGGCCCAAGGCCATCTGGGCCCTTCCTGCAAGGCCTGGAGTGATGATGCTTTGGGAGGAGAGGAGCAGGGTGGGAGCTGTGCAGGGACTCACACTCCAGTGTCCCATCCTGGTGCAGCGCAGTGACCCTGGGACACCCTGGACCTGCCCACAGTGGGGTGTCCCCAGGACACCCGGACCTTCCCACAGCATGGTGTCCCCACAGCCCCAGGACACAGCGGGTGCTCACCCCGGCTGCTCTGGAGAGCAAATAGAACATCTCCTCAGTGTGTCCCCCACAGTCCCTGGAGACTTCTGCTCCCTCCCAGCCGAGGCTTTTCCCAGGCTCTGGTTTTGCCCTTTTCCTGAGAGCAGCCAAGTCTTTCCCAGCCTCCACGTCTCGCTTCCTGCTATGGCTCCCTCCGTGCTGTGCTTGGTGGCTCCTTCTGTGGCCAGCAAAAGCCCTGAAGTGCCGTGGGAGAGGAGCAGCTCTGCTCTACACCAAGTCGCATCCCTTGAGCCATAGCTGGGGACAGCTACAGAGGAACATGTTCCCTTCCCATTCAGCACTGGTTCTTCCTGCAGGTACAGCTCAGGGCTGATTCCCTATCCCCAACACTCCAGGACCACTGTGGTCCTTGTTTTTAGGCCATAATGATCTTCCAATGCCACTAAAAACCCCTGGCTCTGCAGGCAAAAGCCTCTGCTTGCCCGGTGTTGCATCAAGATGATGCCCTGAGCTTCTGGCAGGATTAGGACCCATGCCAGGGTGGGCACAGGGTGCCAGGCACTGCAGTCCTGGTGCCTCCACATGAGGAAACGGCCGGGGGCGAGCGACAATGTCAGGATGCAGCTATTGAGTGCGTTTCCTCCCTCCTGCAGTTCTCACACAGGGCCACATTGTCTGCCATGCCTGTGCATGGAGGGACCCTAGTGGAGGGCTAAATATAACCCCAGGGAGGAAGGGAGCTCCGTGGGGTTTGCTTTTCCTTCTCCGTGCACCATTGGCAGCGGCTGAAAAGGGCAGGATTATTCCTGGTTTGGGGTTGCCCCAATAGTGGCGTTGTGGGCACAGAGAGCTGCGGGTCAGGGCTCTGTGCCTGGCCTGGGAAGATGCTTCTGACTGCTCCCACTCCCCCTGAGGACACTTCTGGGCATTGACAGGGCCCTGTGGGCAAGTGTGGCCATGCTGTGGCCCTGCCTGGCACCCTCCTGGCCAGCTCTCTGCCCTTCTTCCCCCTCAGCTGTGATTCTGCTCCCACCTCGGCTCTTCCTGAGTGGGTCAGATTTAGACACTTGCTGGGAAAGCTTAAAAATAAACTCTTTGGTGCTTGGCCAGCACCTCAGGCAGAGCCTTTCAGGCAGGACAGCCCTCTGTCCCAGGCCATGGCAGAGCTGAGCAGGGTGCCCTGGTTCTAACCAGGAGGAGGGAAGAAACCTCTCTGCAGAGGAGCCCCAGGGCTCCTGGGGATTGTGACTGGCATTAGGCCAATGCCCCCAGCAGGAATTGGGGTTCTGGGGAGTGTCACTCCACTGGCAGAGCTGCCTCAAAGTGTTTCACCCTAACTCTGGGGGTGCCCATGGGAGCCCCTCACCGCAGCCCCCAGGCTGCCTGTGCCAAGATGGGGCTCAGCATCATCATCCAGAGCTGGGTGCTGGGGGAGCGAGTGCTGTTCCCACAAGGGACCGGAGGGACCTGTTTACTCAGAAGGGAACGTGGAGGTGTGAGAAAGGCCTGTCCGGCCACTATCTGTCCCTGGGCTGTGCCAAAGGGCTCGGCTGGGCCAGCCTGGGCTCTTATCAGCTCCAAACTTTTATTTGCCTAAGGTCTGCCCGCCCACCTTCTGGGGGGCTGCTGCTCCCTCCCCAGCCTGGCCCGCAGGTAAGCCCCTCGCTGTTGTTGTTGGCAGCACATGCCGGCGGTGTGGGGTGACTGCAGCTGCCCCGAGCCACTTTGTCACAACACGGGAACAATAGTGGGACACGGAGCTGTGTTTGTGCAGCGCCTGGGCACCGTATCCAGGCAAGGGGAGGGGGGTCTCGGCCGTCTTGTTTTCCACCTTGCAGGGTCGCTCGGAAAAGCGTGATGCTCCCCCGCTGCCAACAAAAATAGGAGTCCAAGAGAGGGGAGGTGACCCGGGGACACCGTGGTGGGTAAACGTGGCGCGGCTGCTCCGTTCCCTTTCACTCGGGCATTTCCTCCTGGCCAGCACATTGGGCTGCTCCCCCAGAGCTGCAGGGCTCTGCTGATATCTGGGGAGCACTGGGATGTGGCCCCCCTGTTGCGCTGGGGTGGCCTGGGATGTCCCAAGTGGGAGCAGGGCAGGGTCCTTCCGGAGACAGTGGGAGCAGGACAGGCTCCTTCCACAGCAGATCTACCCCAGCATCCTCCAGGAGGGCACAGGGAAGAGCCGGGAGCTGGTGGAGTACCCAGACCCCCAGCCCAGGGAGTTTCACCCCCCTCATCCCCAGCAGGGAGGAAGCCAAGGGTGGGCTCGGCCGCCAGCCCAAGGGCAGCACAGCTGGGTGCCTCCCTCCTCGTTTCCTCCAGTGGCTGATGGCAGCGATACTCCCCCATATCACCCATATTTCATTTTCTCCAGGGTATTTTTAGCCTGTCCCACCCTCACTGGAGAGGCCCTCGACAGAGAGCAGGCTCTGCTCTGGCCTGGCTTGGCTGGGGAGCTGAACAACAGCCCCAGCCACATTGTGTGCCTTTATCTGTGGTTCATTTCCACCTATTATGCAGCCACGAGCAGCTCCATGGCCTCTGCTGGGTTTATCTGCAGTGGAGGGAGAGGGGCTGAGCTCTGCTTTGGGCCACCATGAGCCTGGGATGTGACAGTTCTGTCAAAACTCTGAGTTAAGGCTGCGCTCAAAGGACAGGAGACCGCAGCAGGGAGGGTTGTGCTTTCAGTGGATGAGTGGCACCTGCAGCACAACTGGGTGTCTACTTTCCCCTTCACCCCAGACCCATCACTCCCACAGGACAACATTTCCCCCTCCCTCAGCCCCAAACCCTCACCTGCCCTCCCGGAGGCAGCTGCAGGCTGCAGGAAGCACAGTTGCACCACCTTCACCTTTTCTCATTCATCTAACTTTATTCAACAAGATGCAACACGGAGTCTGCCAGGGGAAGGGAAACAAAGCTGAGGGCAGTGCCCACACCCCACACTCACACCTGGGTCACACAGGACCTGCAGCCCCTTGGTCACAGTTGGACAATCCCCTCTCACAGCATCAGTGGGCTGGGGAAGTCAGGGTGACAGCTCTTGTGACAACAGTTGGTTCTTCCATCTCCCCCAGCCCCTCAGCCGACAGCAGGAGATGACTAGTGCAAAGTAATAAAACCCCAAAACCCCCCAAACTATCAGGTGCTGGGCTGATTCCTCCCTAAACCCCACGGGGCTCCAAGGCACATGGCCAACCTGGACACGGCTCCCCAAAGTCCCTGCAAACTGCACCTTTAAGGCAGAAACTCCACACTCAGGCCAGCAGGTTAAAAATAACTTAAAGGCACAAATCCCATGGGAAAGAGCCCAGGGCCGGGAGGGGAGGAACTCACACTCCTGGGTCACCCACAGTGACCCTGCAGTCATTGGGATCTGCTGGTCACAACAGAGCTGGCTTAACCCCTCTGTGTCCCGTGGGGAAGGGGCAGCTTCTGCAGCAAACTCTGGGCAGGTGCCAGGGCCACTGGAACGGGATGGGGCTGGTGGCCAGGATCAGTCAGTGCTGCCCCAGCCCAGCTTTTCCCGGCAGTCCCCGGCTCAGCCTGCTCCGTGTGGAGGCTGGAGAGGAGCAGCTTCCCACGGCTGCACTCCTGGCTCTCATGCCGGCCGAGGCTCCGGGGTCCGGCTGAACCCAATGGCCGGCAGCCTCCAGCCGTGGCCTCGGGGACAGCCTGTTCCACGGCATGGCTCCAGGGGTTTCTCCCTTTCCCACGGCAAGGCACATAGGACACGGCGTCCCGGGGAACTTTGTGCAGTTTCCTTCCTTGCAGGGTCTGCGGGGAAAACGGGCGAGAGCAGAGGCTGCACTCCACGGCCGTGCACCCGAGCATCCCGTCCCAGGGTGGGCAGGTCTCTGGAGCCTCCAGAGGGGAATGTGTACGGCACAGCACCAGGCAGGAGGCAGCTGCCTGCCCACAGCCAGCACCTTTGCAGGCAGGGGGGACTGAGGAATGTCCCCCTGCCAGCTGGGGCCAGCCCAGCACTACACGTATTGCTTTTTGGAGGCTGAGCTCCCAGGCCGGCTTCCCAGCTTCTCCTCCGGGGCAGAGGCTTCAGCAGGCCGGGGGGCGTAGGGGTCCGACAGGGGCCTGCTGCTGCTGCCCAGTGCCAGGTTCTCCTCATTGCGGTAGTTGGCCCAGTTCTGCTCGCTGGAGAGCTTGTTGTAGGTCTGGTAGGAGGGCGCGTGGCTCTCGGCCATGGGCAGGAAGGGATAGTGCTTGGGTGCGTAGGGACTCGAGACCATGTCGTCCACAAAGGTGTCCTGGCTCGGTCCAGCTGGCCCCGACACCTTCTTGATGTTGCTAAGCAGGTTCTTGCAGCAGAGGTGGAAGAGCTCCAGGAGGTTCAGGGTTAAGGAGATCAAGCCCATCACCAGCATGAAGATGATGAAGATGCTCTTCTCGGTGGGGCGGGAGATGAAGCAGTCCACCTGATGAGGGCAGGGGTCCCTCTTGCACACGTAGCGGGGCACCATGGAGAAGCCGTAGAGGTACCACTGGCCCACGAGGAAACCGGCCTCAAAGATGCTCTTGCAGATGACGCTGGTGATGTACGTCCACATCAGTGCCCCTCGGATCTTGAGACGCCCACTCTCTGACGTGCAGATCTTGGACATCTTCTTCTCCAAGGCTGCCAGGGCCTGCTCGATCTTCGGGTCCTTGCTGTGGATAGCCCGAAGCTCACTCTCCTGCTTCTTCAGCTTCTCCTCCTTCCGGGAGAGATAGACAACGTGGCCCAGGTAAATCAGGGTCGGGGTGCTGACAAAGAGGAACTGGAGCACCCAGTAGCGGATGTGGGAGATGGGGAAGGCTTTGTCATAGCAGACGTTGGTGCAGCCTGGCTGCTTAGTGTTACACACGAAATCCGACTGCTCGTCCCCCCACACAGACTCCCCGGCCAAGCCCAGGATGAGGATGCGGAAGATGAAGAGCACGGTGAGCCAGATCTTCCCGATCACGGTGGAATGCTCCTGGACTTGGTCCAGCAGTTTCTGCAGGAATTCCCAGTCACCCATCTTCTAGGAACCCTTTGCCTCTGCCAGCAGAGAGAAGAGAGCAGCTACGTCAGTTCCCTGTTTCCATGCTGGGGAGCACAGGGCAGATGTGACCACCTAAACCCTGTGCTTTTTCAGGATATAGCTGCTCTGCAGAGTGCCCCAGCAAACCCTCTAAGGAACATCCCACTTCTGAGGGAGGGAGGGTTCCAGGGATCGTTTAGGAGCCCCAGAGGGCTCCTCCTACACAGTGAGGAACAGGGGGCTGGGAAAGACAGGGATTTTCCCCTCCCAGCAGCACCCACAGTTCGTGGCTGTCCTGGCCCCTCTGGGGACAGCCCGCAGCCAGGGGCTCTTTTGGGGCTGCCCAGGGAGCTCAGGGCACCCGGAGAGGAGGCACGGTGGGGGCTCACAGATTTGCTGCTGCCCTGGCTTTCCCAAAAAGCAGAGAGCAGGATGGTCTAGAGGGGAAGCACAACCCCTTGGGTACAGCTGCCACCCCGATGCCTTTCCAGGGCTCACCCCAAACTGAACGGACAGCCCCCCACCAGCTCCCTTGCTGCGGGGCAATGGATCCCCCAGTCCCAGCTCCTCCCCTCGCCAGGGAATTCCCGGCGCTGCTCACCACCCTGCTGCCATTCCCGGGATTCTGGGGAGCCAAGCCTGCACCCCGCGGGCTCTCAGTCCGGCCGCGAGCGAGGGAGGGACAGCGGCTCCTCATTAACCGCTGCTACTTAAGCACAGAAGCGCCGGCTGTGCCGTTAAGGGAACCCCCGGCAGCGGTGGGGCGGCGGAGTGCCCCGTCCCCAGCACGGTGTCCCCGGGCGGCCGCCGTGCCCGCACTCACCTCCGCCGCGCCGGGCACGTCCCGCCGGGCTCGGGCCGCGCTGAGTGTGAGGGGTCCGACCGGGTGGCTCCAGTTGTGTGGGCCCGGGGAAGCCGGAGGAGGANCGGCTCCGCCACCAGGCAAACCCGCTGAGCCAAAGACCCCGGGATGCTCCGTCCCCTGACTGGTGTCCTGGGGATGTTTAGTTCCCTGCCCGGCAGGGTGTCCCCGGGATCCTCCGTCCTCTGCCCGGCGGAGTGTCCCGGGGACGCTCCCTCCCCCGCCCGGTGTCCCGGGGATGTTCAGTCCTTGCCCGCCCCGGCCGGACCGCGGCTTCGGCGCTCGTGGTTTGCCCCCGAGGGTCCGTGCGGCGCGGCGGGCGCTGGGTGGGGCTGGAGCCCCACCGGAGCCCGGCTGCGGTCCCGCTCCCCGCCGGTTCCCGGTGTGGGTCCCGCCGGTTCTCGGGATGAACCCCACCGGTGCCTGGCTCCCATCCCGCATCCCAGAGGCTCCCGGGCTGAGCCCCACCGGAGCGCGGTTGCGATCGCGGTTCTCGGGATGAGCCCCACGGGAGCCCGGCCGGGAGCTCCCCCGCGGGCTCCAGACGGAGCTTTGCTGTCGGGGGTCTCAGCAGACCCCGACACACTCGTGGGGCTGTGAAACGCGGGCGGGCCGAGCGGAGCTGGGGGCAGCAGAGCCTCCACTAGTGCTGCTTATGGAGAGATTAAATGGAAATAATTTCTATGTATTGTAATATTTATCAAGGTTTAGTAAATAATTGATGCTCATCCTTCCTTGATTTCCTTCGGGGCCAGCGTGAGGTTCTGCTGAATTAAGGTTTAACGACGCGTGACAAGCTGGGAGAGGCGGAGTGGGCGGACGTGAGCTCGGCTGTGGGCTCGACCGATGCCCAGCTTGGGCGGATGAGAAGGACCTGGCTGTGGGCTCCTGAGGAACCTCTGCAAATCCATGTCTTCTGCCCCCACCAGTCCCCCGATTTCCAGCATGCAGAGCAGACCTCGGTGTCTCCAAACATGACATTTATTGACCTTTTGGATCCGTAGCTTGGGATGCGCATCTGAGGTGAGGGGGGACACAGAGGCACCAAGGGAAGCAGCAGAGCCAGCAAGGCCATTTGGGCAGCACATCGCTTGGTGCTCGTGTGACCCAAGGGGGAGAAGCTGCCCTGCCCCAGTAATGGCAAACTGGGCCAGCAGAACAGTTGCCAACAGACTGGAGCCCTGATCCTGTCATTACTTCGGGTGCATGAAGAGATCTCTGGCCACAGAGCCCGGAATTCCTTTGGTTTCTTGGTACAAAAGAAAGCAGTGCTTGGGACTGTGCACGCGTGAGGCACAGTGAGCTGGGAGGACTGGCATGCACTGGGTGACACCAGCCCTGGCTGGGCACCAGCTGGGTGCGCTCACACCCAGCATGGGAGCAGCAGAGCTGCAGGACCCAAGAGAAGCTGCTGGAGATGGAGGATCTGTGTGCTGCTGTGATGTCCATGCTTGTGGAACCGCCGCCTGCAGTGCTCCAGGGCTGCCCTTGCCTTACCTGTGTCTGCTCAGGCGCCCGTGGGTCTCTCTCCAGGGACATTACTTTGTTGGGTTTAGTCATTTTTCACACGGGTCGACTCTTGAGGGTTCAGGGGTTTGGCAGGCTGGAGAAGCCAAGCTGGGGGGAATGTGAACTGGCTGGGATGGGTGAGCTCACGGCTCTTCTCCTCTGTGGGAAGAACAGACACCCTCAGGTATGGCCACGGGCAGCCAGCACCCACCTGCCACTGAGTCACAACTCAGTGACACAGTCCACACCACTGGGACACCCAGGGATGTGCCCATGGTCCCAAGCAGGAGAGTTCCCATGCATGTGTCCCCCTCCCCTTACAGCCACTGAGGTCCTGGTGGTGGCATCACTGGTGGCCACCTGTGGTGCCAACCATCCCTGGCACATACCAGGACACTTCTTCCCCTACCACCCTTCCCAGAACCCCTCAGACAGCAGTCAGGGCTGCCACACACCTAGGCTGGGACTTGTCCTTCTCCTCTGACTTGACATGGCAGTGGCAGGTGGAGGCCTTGCTGTAGCTGACGGAGCGCTTGGTGGATTTCCTCCACTTCCTTGCCCTCTGGACAACTCGCTTGAAGATGAGGTAGAAGATCTCACAGACGGTGAGGACGATGCAGATGGAGGAGGCTCCAACCATGAAATAGGTGAAGACCCTTTTCTCCGTTGGCCGAGCGATGTAGCAGTCCACGGTGTTGGGACAAGGATCCACGTTGGAGCACTTGACCAGCCGTGGCAAATCGAAGCTGTCCCACATCTTGTGGAGGAGGTAGAGGAACAGGATCTCTATGATAAGCTTGAAGAAGAGGCTGAACAGGTAGGTCCACCACAGCCCGCCGTGCTTCTTGCCCGTGTTGCTGTAGAGCTTGGGGCAATTCTCTCCATTCTTCTCCCGGTTCTTCCTCTCACGGTCCTCCCGGTAGGCCACGTGCATGATGACCAGGAGGGAAGGACAAGTGACAAAGATGAGCTGCAGGGCCCAGAGGCGGATGTGGGAGATGGGGAAGAAGTGGTCGAAGCAGACGTTGGTGCAGCCCGGCTGCCGCGTGTTGCAGTCAAAGTCCTTCTGCTCGTCGCCCCAGACCCGCTCGGCTGCCACCACGTAGACCAGCACACGGAAGACAAAGACCACGGAGAGCCAGATGCGGCTGAAGGCTGTGGAGTACTTGTTGACCCCGCTGAGCAGCGCCTGCAGCGTTTTCCAATCCATGGCAGCTGAGGGAGACCAGAGTCACCCGACCTGGAGAGGCAGAAGGAGCAGTGGGTGAGGAGCAATGGGGGAGAACACTGGGGCCGCACACCTCTCACTGCACTAAATCTCATCTGAGCCCTCTCCCCCACCACATTGCACTCATCTAGGATGGGGGCTCTTCACCCTTGCAGACAGTGAAGCCCATCCTCACACACTCCTGGTGACAGAGGTGACTCAATCTCTCTGCACTTCCTTCTGATGGAGCCTTTGTTGTAAGGGATGAGCCACCTGGCCAAGTCCCTGCCACCAGCTCCACTCCTGATTGTGCATGCTGGTGCAAACCGGCAGCACAATCTGCTGGAGCAGGCCAGGACCAATAGCCAAAGGGGAAATGGCTGCTCCTGCAGCGCTGGTGTGCTGGGACATGCCAGGGACCTGTTTTTGTCTCACAGGTGATACCTGGGGCAGCCCAAACACAAGTGACAGTGGGGCTGCAGAAAGTGAGAGTCCCTGTGTGTCAGTCTGTGTGTCACCAGCATGTCTCCCCGGCCAGTGCTCTGCTCCTGCCCCGGCAGCAGCGCTGGAGATCCCGACGGCCAAACCGGCTCCGCAGCTCCGCCTGGGGCTGCCCCGTGTGAGGAGGGAGACGCGCTAAGCCTGACACGGAGCTTTACTGCACCTGGATTTACAAACCCGGGTGGTTTTTACAGCCCTCTGGGCTGTGGAGGCGCCTGCCCCGGCAAAGGGATTCACAGAACGCTGGGTCGCTCTCACTTTTAAGGAATTCCTGCTGCCTGTTGCCCACCCGGTGCCTTCCAAGACGTACCTGGAGGAGGCTCAGGCTCCTTCCCCGCTCACCGGGGGCTGTGGGGTGGGAAGTGTCCAGCATGGGGCATCGCCAGGGCGCGATGGCAATCTGGTGATCAGAGCCCTCTCATCGGGTGCACTGCGGTGTCCCAGGGCTGTGGGGAGGGAACAGAATCTGGAGCCCATGGAGCAGTCTGGGAGCCTTGTCCTTGGCCAGGGCCACCCCGCAGCAAGCCCCGAACCTGTGGCTGTGCTCCCACCCTTCTGGCCCAGGGATGCACCGGGAAGTGTGGCTGAGCTGAGTGGCCCCAGGCTGGGGTCCCTGGCAGCGTGTGCCAAGTGCCAGGGCTGTGCCTCTTCCTGTGCCCACACACCTTTGCTCACCGCCCCATCTGAAACCAGATCTTCCTCCCTGGCAAACCCTTGGCCGGGAGACAGGGTGGGGAGGAATCACCGTGTTCCCACCCAACCCTTGGATTTAAAACGGGGAGAGGGGAGCTGCTGTTTTGCCCCCGAAAGCTGGTGCTGATGGAATCTGGAGCCTCAGCATGGCCCCAGAGCCTGTGCCCCCTCGGCAGCCTGCCAATTCACCCATGACCCCATCCCTCGTGCCAGTGAGACCAACCCAGCACCCACCTGCCCATAACCCACCTGCCCAGCACCTGTGTGCCCAGTTCAGCCCAGCGCTGGCTCCAGTCATGGACCCGCAGTGGGGCAGGAAGGGGACGTGATCTCCGTGCCGAGCTCTGTGCCAGTCCCCGTGGCAGGGGGTGTGTGCGGCACTGTGTGAGCCCCTCAGTGCTGGATGGCAGCCAGGCAGAGCAGGGGCAGCGCTCAGGTGTGCTCGGCTGTGCCGGCAGTGCCCGTTTGCCTCCCGCAGAGCCTCCGGCACCCTTGCCAGCCCCCGGGATGCCAACCTGCTGCGTCACGGCCGGGTCCTGCCCCGTGTGGGTGCAGGGCGTTGGACCTGACAGCGCCCTGCTCCCACCTGGGCCACAAACTCAGCAGAACCACTTTTCTCGGGGGGTCTCTGCCTCTTTTGGGAGCGGAGCAGAGGTGCGAGGCCTGGGGTGGCCGTTGCTGCTCCTCGGGGTGCCACGCCGTGCCATCCCCCGTCATCGCCCCGTGGGATGGGGACCCCGGCACGGCCTGTGGGGTCCCAATGTGGCCCTGTGTGATGTTGGGATCCCCATCTCTGACCCCACAGTCACAGCAGCCCCAGGTCCCACCTGCACCCCGCTACTCTGCGGGGCTGTCCCCCCTCAGCCCTGGCAGCCCCAGAGTACCCTGTGCCCCGGGAGGTACCTGTCCGGGTGGGAAAGCCGGAGGAAGGTGTCCGGATCTGAGCGGGGAAGCTCCTTCCCAGGTGCAGCCCTCCTGCACAGCCAGGGTTTGTCTGAGCGTGCGAGGGGAGGGGAAGGGTGGTTGGTTTGGTTCCCAGCAACTGGGTGAGTCTGGCAAACAGCTCCCGGAGAGGCTCTTGCTGAGCACATGCACACACACGCTCGGCTTGAACAACGAAAGGCAGGTCAAATCCTGCAGGGAGATCGGCAGAGACGGATTCCTCCACAGGAAACACCAGCAGCTCCTTCCAGGTGATGTCCCATCCCCTGCAGGGATGGTCCGGGCACTGCAGACCCAGCAGCAAGCCCAGAGACCTCGCAGCGTCCCCCAGCTGCGAGCCCAACAGCTTCCGCTGCCGAGAGCCCCGGATTTCGCAATTGTAACCCACTTTTTAAATGATTTTGCCTTAGTAATAGTTTTGCAACAGCTCATCCGTATCTCCAACCTACAGGAACTTGCAGGCACCGCCCTGGCGGGGCCGGTGTGGCCAGATGGGACCTTTCCCACAGAGCAGGGTGGTGGCAGGGTCCCCGTGCAGCCGGACCCTGCTCTGCTGCTGCCGCACGCCGCAGCCCCGAGGGACCTGGGGGGCGTCCCCAAGAGGGGTGTCCCTCTCCCCAGAGCACCGGCGGCTCCCAGGAGGTTGAGTCAGCCCCATCCCACCGGATGCCCCATGGATCAGCCCTGGTAGATGCCTGTGCCGACACAGCCGGGCAGGAATGTTCTTCCCTTCGATCACCTGGTTTCTAGAGTGCCTCGAGGCTTCCCTGGAATCCGCCGGCACGCCCTGGAGCCGGTCAGCCGTGCTGGAGCCTCACACGGCACCTCGGCAGGGCCACCCCTCCCATGGGGACAAGTCTGAAGAGCCCCGGGGTGCTTGGTGCCCGGAGAGATTTGCTCCCTGATCTCCTGGCAGACAGGGAGCCACTTGCCCGGAGGCTTTTTGCTTCCAGGAGGTCAAATAAAGCCAGCGAGGGTTTGCCTGGGGACACACAGGAATGGGAGCCCAGGAGACCCAAAGCAAACCCTGGTGGAAGCCTGGGGGTGCAGGATGGGGTGAGCCTGGAGGAGAGGACAGACCCCAATCCCGGATGAGAGCCAAGCAGGAGCTCCGGAACCTTCCTTCACCCCGGAGCTGCCCGGATCAGGAATTTGAGCTATGTTGTTGGAGAGAGCTGCGTGGCAGGAGCTCAGCAGGAATCTGGGGGCTGTGGACTGTGAGGTGAAAAATCCCTGGAGAGAGGGAAATTCTCCAGAAGCACTGGCAGCTCTGATTCCTTGCAGAGGCAGCTGCTCCCTGCCCCACGGCCAAACCCTGTAAGGTCCCGGTGAAGAGCGGGGCCGGATCACCCCTGGGCAGCCTCTTGCCTGCAGTTTTGGAATTTCAGGAGCGGCCATGTGGCCACGGTGAGAAAGTTCAGGTGCATTTGGCACGGGCAGAAGATTTCCCTCAGGCAGCTGGGTGGGGAGCGGAAACACCCCGTGCTTTGCAGTGTTTTGAAATGCTGAGCTGGGTGTTTGGATAAATCCATAAATCCATCAAGGGGCACATCCCTACACCCCCTCTACCATCCCTCTGCCAGTGTGGGCGCAGGGGACAAGGTGCCAGCGTGGTTCTGCAGATCTCAGCACCCGGGAGCTTCAGGGATATGCTCAGGACATGTCACCCTGCTGCCACCCTGCTCCGACACGACGGGGTGGCAGCTGCGAGGCCTCAGTGCCAGATGTGAACACTGGAACCCCCAGTGACTTAGGGAGGCCCAGCACTGGCTTGTCCGGAAAGGAAAAACCCAAACAGTGGAGCAGGCAGACGCCAAACCAGCAGGAAAACCTCAAACCTAAAACCCTCTTTAGAAGGGTCATAAATGGGGCATGGCAGCATTCTGCCTGCCAAGACTGTCCCCCTCCGGGGCCACATCCCCAGGGACGGGACTCCCCCGCAAGAGCAGGGGCAGAGGAGTCATGGGATCCTGGGAGCCAGCAGCCAGGGCTGGACATAAATCAGAGAGTTTCTTCTCAATTCCCAGCAAAGAGGCGGGTTTTGGCCAGGGCAGAAACAAGCTCAGGCTGGGAAGGCCAAGCTACCCCTGACCTGTGCATGCCACCTCCTCCACATCCCTGCCTGGGCTGGAGTTAGTGGTGAGTTTCTTTAAAATCCCCTCACCCCAAAATTTAAGAGGTCTTCTGGGACCCCACAGACAAATACAAGGAGTTTCCTGTGTGAGGATGCAAAATCTCGGAAATATTTGGCTTTTATTGTGACACACCCCCTGGTCTGCTGCCCCTGGTCCTGCCTCTGCATCCCAGGAGGTATCCCAGTATCCAGACCCCTGTTTTTTCAGCACTAATATCAAAAGAAGCAGCCGAATGTTCCCGTTTTTCTGGCTGACTGCTGCTTATCCCAAGCCTGGATGGTGCAAGACACCCAGAGCTCTGCAATATTTGCTCTGAGCACGACAAAACAGCACAACAACATGCAGCAACTGGATCTTCAGGTGTCTCGCAATGGGCAGCAGCTCCAGCTGTGCTTTGATGTGTGGAAATGGGACAAGGTGGTTTTTTTGGGGCTCATCTCTGTTCCCATTAGTGCCTGCAGAGGAGAACACCTCGGGGTTTCACTCTCCAGCCTGGAGCAGGAGTGGCCAACCTTGCTGGAAAACAAACAGCCCAGCCCATGCTCTTTAAATCGGGGCAATGGCTCGCACACAAAGAACAACTTGTGTCCCGTGACGTTACGGGCTTCGTAAAGAAAACTTTCAGGTGGATAATCCAGCAACAGGAGCGGATGGAAGGAAGGCAGCACAGCTTCCCCTGAGGAGTGGAAAATATTCTACCCGTATTTCACCATCTGCCTCTCTGATCCCAAAGGTCCCCAAACTCACTGGTATCAGCACAAGGAGCTGATATCAGATGGCTCTGTGCTTGTGCTGGGGATGGCCCCAAGGCTTCTCCACCGTCCTCACCCCCATCAGTGGCTGGTTCAGTCCCTGCCCTCCCATCCAGCAGTGCTGCAGCCCCTCCTGCTCTTGGCTTCCCTTCAGCCCTGCCTGTCCCTGGCATTCCCCTGGCCACAGCAGCCCCTCAGCCTCCCGTCCAGCACATCCAGCTGGTCCTTTCCCCACGATGGGCTGTGGGAAAGAGCTCAGTTTTGCCCGTGGAGGGTCTCAGCTGGATCGCTGCAATGATCTGTCCCTAAGAATGGCCTCAGTCACATAAAGGACACAGCGATGGTGTTCCCTCACCCCCTGTGCCACTTCCTTTGGGACAGAGCCAGGGAGTGCTGGCACCGGCACTGTTCATGGAAAAAATAATTATCACACCCTCTGAGTAAAGCAAAACCAGTAACAGATCGAGCTGCATGTTCAATGTTAATGTTACTTGTGAGTGCATTTGCCATGAAATTATTGTTAATTATTCATGCCAGCTAATGCTCAGCTCCCTCCGATGGCCTCAAAAATGGCAGCACCGCCGGTGTCACGGCCGAACGCGATGCATTACAACAAAAAACGAGATCAGATTCTGCCATTTAATGTTATTGTTTAATCAATGGTTGGGGTGTTTGTCCTCTCCTGTGTTTGGCTGTTTTGCTCAGGTGTTTTGCCCTGGCCAGGCAGGATGATCCAGCAGCCCACAGCAGGCACTGCCTGCCTGGCCGGATCCTCACGCCTGCGCTTCGCCGCGGTGGCTGCGGCACCAGGGACCTGCTCCTGTCCCCACTCAGCTAATGAGCATTATTAATGACAAATGCATCAGTCTGAGGTGGCCCTGACACCCACTGAGTGGCTGATGTAGGGTGAGAGATAGGGAGAGGGTTTTCCTGGGGGATCAGGGTGTCTGTCCTGGCTGGTACAGGCTCAGAGTCTTGGCACCACTGTCAGTTCACAGCTGTCATGGAACTGCTGCTCCCTGTCACTCCCAGGGAGACAGCCTGTGTTCTACAGCCCCTGCTTTACCCCAAATTCAGCAGGATGATGTAAAGTGCCTTTCCCAGGACAGGAGAAGCAGAGACCCCTCGGGCACAGCCCAGCTCCAGGGTGCTGCCACCCTCAGCGCTCCTGCACTGGGGCCCAGAGGAGCAAGAGCAGGCAGCAAGTTGCAGACCTGAGGTGAGCGGCTCCTGCTTTCTCCTGGGCAGCTCTAGGAACGAGCCTCATCCTCGGACAGCGTGCTGGGGCAGGAGGCCATGAGCGGGATGGTGGCCGTGGGGGGTTTGTTGTCGGCCCCACGGAACACCTGCCCGCCCGTGCCCACGGGGTCGGCGCAGGACGCGGGGCAGTCGTGGCTGTGCCGCCGGCTGTCCCCTCCTCCGGCCTGCAGGGACTCGCGGCACCGCTTCCCGATCAGGTAGGTGGCCTCGACGAGGTTCAGCACCACGCAGACACAGGTGGTGACCACCATGAAGAGGGTGAAGATGTTCTTCTCGGTGGGCCGGGAGATGAAGCAGTCCACCACGTTGGGGCAGGGCGGCAGCTCGCACTTCACCAGCCGGGGCAGGGTGTAGTTCCTGTAGAAGCGGTAGAAGATGTAGAGGAAGACCACGTCCACGCCGGCCTTGAAGACGAGGCTGAGCAGGTACGTCCACCAGAGCCCGCCCCGCTTCTTGCCGGGGTTGGGGTAGATGCAGCGATAGTTGTCCCCTTTGGCCTCACGGAGCCTCTGCTCCTTGGCCTCCCGGTAGGCCACGTGCATGATGACCAGGAGGGACGGACACGTCACCAGGATGAGCTGCAGGGCCCAGAGGCGGATGTGGGAGATGGGGAAGAAGTGGTCGAAGCAGACGTTGGTGCAGCCCGGCTGCCGCGTGTTGCAATCGAAGTCCTTGTGGTCATCGCTCCAGACCCGCTCGGCCGCCACCAGGTAGACCAGCAGGCGGAAGATGAAGACGAGGGAGAGCCAGACGCGGCCGAAGGCTGTGGAGTACTTGTTGACGCCGCTGAGGAGCCCCTCGAACACCCCCCAGTTCATGGCTCCCCGATCCTGTTAGCCAGCCTGGGAAGAGAGAAGACACTGTGACGCCAAAGAAGCAGCAAGAGGTCCCCACTGGAGCCCCCGTGTGCCTCAAAGCACCGATCCATGCTCCTGGGACCATCTCCCACCTGTGCTGGCACGCGGGGACACCACTGACAGCACAGACCTGGTCCGGGTGACGCGTGTCCTCCAAGCACCGTCCCCCACTCTGGGGACACGGGGGCCTGAACAACGCTCAGGTTTCTGCCACAGCCACGCATCCTCCAGCCACCGCCACCTCCTCAGCCCCATCCCGCCCCAGCTCCCGCCTCGTTGCCCAGGTATTTGTTATTAATTTTCCTTACGTTGCCAGGTCTGGCCCAGGCACACAACGAATGGGAGCAGCCGGGGCGTGACTCACCCGGCTGCGCTGCCGCGTCCTCTCCCACCGCTGGAATCCGCCGTCGCCTCCGTGCTCCCCCGGGCAGCGCAGGAGGAGCCCTGTGCCACTGCTCCGTGTCCCCACGCCGTGCCCACGCACCGGGGACCCCTCGGCAGGGCAGGGGCAGCGGCTGGGCTGGGGGGCTGCACAGCCCCGGCAACACCGAGGAGCTGCCGTGCGGCCGGGCAGCCAAAACAACCAATTTTCACCAGCCCCAGGCCCCTGCGTGGCCGATTTGACCCCGGCTTGCATCGTGCCGGACAAATGCACCCCATGCGCCGTGGAGCTGCAGCAAAGCAGGGCTCCCAGGGCGGCGTTTGGCACCGGCGCTCCTTAAATATTTTGCCTGCCAGTGAAATGACGAGGTTCCCCCTCGCCGAGGGGCTCTCGGGGGTGAACACATCCCCTGCTCTGCACAGCTCAGCCAATGCACCCACCCGCAGGACTGGAGTGACCGCGGACGCTCCCGCTCCTCGTCCCTCCCGTGGGAGCCCGTGGCTCCCGTCTCACGGCGGCTCGCTGGAGGAACCCGCAAACCCCCGATTCCTCCTTCCCTGCGCACGCTGCCGGCAGCAGCGCAGGCCGTGCCCGTCTCCCTGGTGTCGGGCTGGGCAGACGCACTTCCCCAGCGCCCTCCCCACCTGCCCGGGGCCGGGGGTCGCGGCGGAGGGGGTCCCCAGGCCGCTCACCTGCGGGTGGCCCTCCGCGGCGCTGCTGCGGGTCGGGCCCGCCCAGGGCAGGAGCGCATCGCCCGGCGCGAGAGACGGCACATGAGTCACCCCCGCGCTCCTGGGAGCGAGGAGGAGATTCCCGGGGGAAGGGATGAGGCTCCAGGCGGATCCCCACGTGGCCCATGGAATGCCAGATTTCCCGAGGCGAAGGGCGGCCCCGCAGCGCTGCCGTGCAGGGAAGAGCTGAGCCGGCTGCTCCGCGGTGGGGAGGGGTGGTAGCTCGGGGTTGTCCATCCTCAGCTTCTGCAAGGGATGTTCAGCACGGCCTGGGGTCCCTCCGGGCCTTCCCTGCACCCGTCTCCCATTGCTCCAAAGCGGCCGAAACCCTGGGAGTCCCTGCCCACAGCACCGGGAGCCTCTCAGCCGAACACCTCCCTTTGTAATCCTTTTTTATCGAAACTTTGCACCGTGGCAATAATTTAGCAGAGCCTTTGTCCCTCGCCACCCTCTGATAAGTGTGTGGCAGTTGATAATTTCACTGGCAATTAATTAATTGCTTACCTGTGCTCCCCTCACCTGCAAGCTGGCACAAGTCTCTTCCCCATCACCCCTCCTTGATACCAGAATCCGGAGCCTTCCCAAGATGAACCCCCAGCTCAGAGAACCCCCTCTTTGAGGTCTGACCCCCATCTCACAGCTGTAGGGTGCAGGGATGGGGGTCAGAGGAGAGGGGATCCAAGGAGGTGTGGGGTGCAGGAGTTCAGGTACGGCTGGAGTCATTTGAGGAGCAAACACGCATTTCATTTGCAATTCTGCTGGGGTTTAAAAAAAAATGTAGAGAAACAAATCTAAACAGCTGTAAAGTAAATTACCAGTGTTTGCGGATGGCTCCAGGGAAGAGTTCTGCAGTTTGAAATCAAACAAGCCCATTTTTATTTTTTTTTAACATGCCTGTGTAGCGGCTGTGCCGGGAAGGGGGGTTCCCAGGGGCTGTGTCCCCCACGGGCAGGCAGGGAGGACCCAGAGCAGCACCCGTCCACCAGCACCAGCGGTGGGTGGGGGAGACGTTCTGCCCCGGGTACCCCTAATTTTGTGGGTGTCAGAAGTGGCTCTTTGTGTCTTTCTGGGTTAAAATCCCCTCTTTTGGGGAGCTGTGTGTGATGGGCAGTTTGTGCTCTGGGTAGAGCCCCCTCCATCCCTCATCAGGTGAGTCCCCAGCGCAGGGGACACAAAGGTGTATTAATGGCAGCACTTTATCTTCCAGGAACAAGCCCCATTAGTACATTTTCACTACAACATGAAATATTAATAACACTTTGCATTTATATAGCGTCATTCATCCCGCAGTCACCAGCCAAGCCGCTGACATGAATCAAACACCGCAGCCAGCTCTGGAGGAGACAGGTGAACGGGATTAGACCCGTTTTCCTGCTGCACACACTGAGGCACAGGGTTTTCTCCAGGTCGCTGGTGCCACTGAGGATGTTTTGGAGGAGAAAAAACAAAACAAAAAAAAACGAGGCCAGGGACTGTTCCAACCTGGGCTTCCTCCTCCTCCAGCTGCTGCAACTGGTATTTGCTGTTCCCGATACTGTGCTGACAGTGCAGGGAGGGGAGTTAGGAAACCTGTCAGCCCATGGAGAGCCAGGCCCTGACACGACCCGAGGGCTCCGGCAGCATGAAAGAACAAGCAGAAAACCATGGGGAAAGAAAGGGCTCTTTTCATCTTATTAAAGAGCCTTGTATTTAAATCCTCCTCCAGCTCCCTAGCACAGGGTGATTGCGAAGGCTTTTACACACCAGCTCAGCAGGACTCGCTCCTGCTCTCGGAGATGCTGCATGCAGATGCTGGTTAGCAGGGCGGAATCCCGTGACTGATGATGGATAAGGACAGACAAACAAGTCCTGGGCAAAGTCCCGGAGCGGTGCTGAGCGGCAGGGAAGGGGTGTGGGCACAGCCCCGCCGCCCACTGTCCCCAGCACCATTGTTATTCCATGAAGAAAGCAACTTGTTTGCAGATAATTAAAAAAACCCAAACAGATTAGTGAAAATTAAACACCCCGAGCAAGGCTGGATGTTGCTCAGCCACCGGGAGAGTCCTGTGAGCATCGCTGGCTGCTGCTTCCAAACCGGCTGCTCCGTGCCTGGCTCAGCCCCGGGACCCCCTTTCCTCAGCCCCGTGGCTCCCCACTGCCCTGCCAGCTGCATTCCCCATCCCACGGGATTCTTTGGAAGTTCTTCCGTGGAAAATCTGTGTTCAGGGGCTGTCTGGATGAGAGCAGGCAAACCCTCCCCGGCCCAGCCCAGTCGTGGCCATCTAACACGGCCAGCACCCATTAATCTTACATTTATACGTGAGGCTGCAGGGAGTAACCTCATTTCTAGGGAGACCTTAATTAATCACCGACTCGAACTGCCTCGATGAGGTGGTTTGCAGCCGAGGAGATAAATTGACATGGTCAGCAGTGGCTGAGGATGAGGGTGAGGTTAGCAGGGACCTAAATCATGGCAGGTGATGGTGGTGAGCAGAGCAGGGGACAGGCCGAGCAGGGGACAGGGCACATCTGTCCTGTGGAACCTTCCTCTGCCCTGGGAGGCCGATGGAAGCGACACGGGAGATGTTGCTGTGGCTCTTTGCCCCTAAAAAGGCAGAAATGAGCGTGTTCATGTGCAGAACATGCCCCTGCAACGGCGGCAGGGGAAAGACGTGGAGGACAAATTCCTAAGCGGGAGGGGACCGCGGGCAGTCACCCTGCCCAAACCCCAGGCGGGGAGGGGCTGGGGGACTCGATGCCCTCACAGTAGGAGCAGAGTCCACGGCAGCGCTCAGCCCCCTGACTGTCACAGACGGACCCATTACTGCCTGTTTTGGGTTGTTTGGCCAAATAATCACCGGGCAAAGGACATCGTTGCCCTTGCCGCTGACCTTGGCAGCCTCCAAATGGGCGGCCCGCAGGTCAGAGTCTTTATACCCCATTACCGGCCTCCTGAGTCATGCCTGTCTCCTGGCAAGTTACATTCTTTTCAGATGGCAGCTAAACGGGAAAGAGGTCGTGCTCCCAATACGGCGACAATAGGACATGACAGCACTTTTCTGAGTGATTAAGCCTCAGGTGATGGCGGGGCTACAAGACAAGTGGCTGAAGGCTGAGAGACTTTAACAACCTCGGACACGGCACTGCATCCTCGCACTCCATCCTGCCAGGGTGGGTTTTTAGTGCGAAACAGGAGCGATAATAAAAACAATCCAGCCCAGCCTGTGCACCCACCCGTTAGTTATCCGTGCTGCTGTTAATAACCAGCCTGGGCAGCCTGTTGGCCCTCAAAGATCCTTCTGCGATAAATCAGCGCTGATGCCTTAAAATAACTGTCCGGGGCTGCCGGAGCTGACACTAGATGGCATTGGGAGAACGCACGGCGCGGCACGGCCGCCTTCCCCGGAACAGTCTGGCAAAACAGAGCAGAAAACTCAGGATGACGGAGCAGAAAATGTCTCAGCCGGGGAGAGGCCACCAGCTCACCTCCATCCTCACATCCACCAGTTCAACTCCATCCTCACAGTCCTCACTTCACCTCCATCCTGAGCCCACCAGCTCACCTCCATCCTCACACCCACCAGCTCATCTCCATCCTCACACTCCCCAGTTTACCTCCAGCATCTCACCCGCATTGAGAGCATTGTGGTGGGGCAGAGCTTGGGGTGTTTAACCTCTTCTATGAGCTAATTAAATAGATTATCTCCAAACAATTATTTTTTTCTCCCACCGGCACCAGCACAGCCCTTTGGGACTCGTTGTGCCCTTACCTGGCAGGGGTAGGTGCACCTGGGCACCTGCAGAAAGGATGGTGATGAACAGTGGGGCTTTAAAGTGAGTCCCAAGCCCCAAATGATGTTGCTGCCCCATCCATGCCCTGCTGACCCCAGCATCCTGCCGGCTCCCTTCACATGGAAAGGTTTTCCTGCTGCAGCCTGGCCTCGTGCTTGCCCTGCCCTGATCAATGTCTCCCTGGAGATCAGCCCGTTTGTCTGCCCATCCACCCCTCCGTGTCTCACGCCTGGGTGCATCCCTGTCCCCAGGGGTGATGCAGACAGGTCCCTCCTGGGAACAACCCTGGGATATTCTCAGTGGAGCAGCACAGCTCACTCACCCTCCTAGACCTGCAGCTCTCCTTGGAGCCAGAAACTCTTTGCAGGCGCTGGCATCAGTCTGGCTTTCCCCCCATCACTCCGGGCTCATTCTACCTGTCAGAGCCGGTCTCTCCTTCCCCCAAATCACCTCCGGCACCCCACGGAGCCGAGCTGACTTTGTCTCTTAATGCTGCATTGTGCCGGCAGCCCGAGAGCCACAATAGAGTTCCTGATTGCAGTTCCCTCCCTCCCTCCCAGCCAGCCCCGGCCCCGCGGGTCAGCCCCGCTGGCAGCACATGGCACACGGCTCTGCCACAGCCCACCCTCCCCTGCCCTCCCAGGGGCGCCCCAAAAGCCTCCATCCTCCGGAAAGCTGCACGCACTTGGATTTTATGTCACCGTTCGTGCAGGGGAGAGTTGTTGGCGTGATGCTACAGGTCTTGGGGTGTGCACCTAGCCCAGCTCACCCCCATGTTGTGGGGCTGGGGCTCTCCTCCCCTGTTCTCCCTGCAGGGTAAGACACAACAGAGCCAAGACTTAAATCCTCTCACAGGCACCTGAGCCGGAGAGCTCCACTTTTTTTTGGGATCTCTGCCCAGGCAACCTGACGTTACAGGGTTCTTCCAAAGGCTAAAAACTTGCTCGCACTGTAAGGACAACACCACATTAAAAACAACCCATCAGCCCTCTCAGCTGGCTTGCACCTCTCCTGGAAACTCTGAGGGCAGCAGAACTGGACTCTGAAAAGGGCCCAGACTTGGCTTGAAGCAAGAGATTTCACATCATCATGTCTTAAAATGTCAGCACTTTAATTAGCTCCATCTGAAGCTTGAGTGGGTTTGTCACCCCTCTCTGCTTTCAGTTCAGGTTGAGAAATTTGCTCAGGCTGACCTTTTCCCTCCCAGACCCAAAAAAAGTCCCCATTCCATATTGGCATTTCCTAAAAATAGGACAAAATAGCCCCCCAAAAATACCAGCCAGCTTTTGGGATGATGTTGTGCAGCATCACGCCAATGCAGGGAAAAGGGCTTCAGCTGTGAGATGCTTGCCCTGGGAGAGCTGAGGGGATGTTCCCAGGTTCTTGTGTCGGGTTTTTCCCTTCTATGTCCCTCAGACACAGCTGCTAGGCCCCCTTCTTCTAAATGGAGACCCCCAGTCAGATCAAGGTGTCCCCTGCTCAGTGTTTTCTACAGCATCATTTAAATCTCCATCTCACCCACCTTTCTAATTTTATTTTTTGTACCTGTACTGCTGCTGGAGTCATAACTTACACTCCAGGATAATTTCTTGCTCTAAAGGATACAGTGAACTTCTTCACAATTTGCTGACCAGCCGGGAACGCTTCTCCAGGTGGGATACGCTGGGTAATTATTCGATTTCAGCTGCTGGAGATGGAGGCTCAAGCCCACTTATGCTCTGTGTGCGTGTGATAAATTAATGAAAGCAAAGCCAGAGGAAACACCTGAAAAAGCACAGGGAAGTGGGAGGCCTCCCACGATGCCCCACCGCAGCTGTTGGGCTTGGGAATCGCAGTGCTGAGGCGCCACAAGACCTCCAAGGGCTCTGCTCTTCACACCAGGCTGTGTCCAGCACGACCTCTAAGACGAGAAGCCACCAAAAGCCACTGTCAGGAAGGGTCACAGGCGTGTCCACCATTGTGATGCCTGGGCACCGTGGAGGCTCAGGGGGGTTGGGTTCGGGCCTGGCCTTGGCTGGGAGCCCATTGAGCACCTCCCGGGGGATGTCCCCCTGCCCTCTTGGCGTGGCAGAGCAGCAGTTGGTCTCCTCTGCGGAGCGAGGCAAAGCTCCAAGCCAGAGAAACGCCTCCCTCAGAGCCTGACAGTTCTTCAGCACGTCAGAGGAAGAAGAGCGGCATCAAAAGCATCCTGGCTGCCTCCCCGCTCATTGCCGGCGAGCCTGGAGCCCTGGCCTCGCGGCGCTCGGGCTTTGGTGGAGCGTGACACTCATCTGCGGCGTGCCACGCAATTATGGCTCGGGAAAGGAAGGGGCAGACCGCCCCGGGCGGGGGAAGAATGAGAGCCAGCCGCCTTTCATCCGCACCCCACCGGCCGCCGCCTGCCGCTCGCTATTATCCCTCCTGATCAAGGCGAAGCGTTTCCTCTGCTGCCATTGAAGCCCGGAGCCCCGGCACCGCTCGGGCAGCGCGGGGAACCGGCGGCCGCGCCGAGCCGGGCCGGGCCTCCCCGGCCCCACGCTGCGGGGCACGACCCCGCCGGGATGGCTTTGAAGCTCAGAGAGCACCTCGTGAGGACGGGAATTGATGTGGAGGTGCAGGGACAGCTCCGGCACTTCCCGCCCGCCGAGGCAGGTCAGCCTCGGTTCACGCTGGATGTGGGAAATGCCGGAGCTCAGGCGAAGGTGGCAGTGGAGGGATGGCTCTCGTGCACCTGTGCTGGTGCCACACAGAGGTTGTTTCTTAGGGAAGAGGAGAAAAGGAGCTCTGGGAGGGAAATTTGGTCTCTGGGATTTAAAAACTCCCTTGCGCTTTCATGAGGGAGACTCAGGCTCTTGTTTTCTGCTTGGGTGACTTTGCCCCCAACTCTAGTCCTCGTGAGGAAAAGAAGATCCCGTGAGTTACGGTGGCAGGTGACCCCTCGAGGTTATGTCCCACTGCCCTGCAAGAGGATGGAAGTTGCTATTAGCACCAGCCATGGTGCCTTGGTGGTGAGGAGAAACACCTCCCCAAGATCCTGTGTCCATCCCATCCCCACAGCAGAGGCCCATGGCCAGGCCAGATGGTGTAACATGAGTGCAACCCGTGCCTGAAGAAGGTAACTGGGCCCATCTCTGCTAAAGTGAAGCCAAATCAGCAGAGCGATAGCCCAGGGCCCAGGAGCCTCTGAGCAGGAGGCCCCACACTGCCCTGGGGATGCTCACAGCTCACGTCTGCTCCCTCGTGCAGCAGGCAGGCGTTGCTGACACTTCCAGGCTGCCTTTGCCACTCTTTGGTTCTTACAAACTACTCCAGGAATTAACCAAACCCAAGGTTTCTGGAGGTGCTGGAAGAGGAGCACTGGGCAGGTCTCCAAAAGGCAGCTCCCCCTGCCCTCAGGAGCGGAGCCAAGCCACGACTGCACCCCCCAAAAAACCCCAGGCCGGGCTGGAGAGACCCCACTGAACTCAGCCTTCTGCAGCATGTCAGACTCACACCTCCCCTCCAGCCTCTCTGGACACAGCCTTCTGAGCACCTTCCCTGTGTCAATGGAGCTGCAGGAGAGCAGCTTCATTACCTTGAAGGGCCAGGAGCTCTTCTCAGATGTCAGGGATCCCACAGAGAAATAAAAGCCCAGTAAAAAATCGCTCTTCAGTTTGTTCCCAGGGAACTCCTCACCACCAACCCCAAGCTCGATGAGGACTCGTGCTTGTGGATGAAGCCTTGTGTTTCAGGAGCCAGGGCTGCTCTCTCCCAGGCTCCAGGGTCACACGTGCTCAGGCCACTCAGAGTTCAGGATTTTTGGCTCGTGGCACTGGGGGTGCCCCAGCATCCTGGGGAGATGTTGAGGTTGAACGGCCCCAGGGAGAGGAAAGCAGCTCGTTCCCACATCTCCTTGCACTGGGCTCCTTGCTGCAGGTCCATGCCTGACTGCAATCAATGTAACCTTTTAAAATTAATCTACTTTCTCTCCTATTTTGCACACAAATACAGTTGCTGAAATGCCTCCATTTCCATGACATTTGGGGAAAAAAATCGTGCCTCAGTGGAATGCTATCTTTACACTATAGATGTCATTACTTTAAAGGGGAAATTAAAGCAAAGGTGGTGTGTATTCTTTTTTTTTTTTGCCTGTTATATGGGAAAATAAAGGTTCTTTCTCCCCCTGCACTGCTGTAAGTTCAAGCAACTGCCAAGTGGAACGAGCAGAGCAGCCAGGACAGCCGGGGTCTGCTCCCGGTGCTCCCAGCGCTCTGAAACGACTGGAAAATCCCTGCTCAAAGTTCCTGGCCAAAGGTTATCACCGGAGAGCCGGGACAGCAACCCCAGCATGAGCACAGGGAGCTTCTGCCTTCTGCTCTGGCTCCTGATTTCTCCTCACAGCAGGGAAATGTGGAGCGGGGCTGCCGGGCTCTCAGCCCCCCGCCGCGGGACAGGGGCAGGCAGCAGCTCCCGGCCGATGGACTGGCGAGGGAAGGCTGACAGCCCCAGCTCACACACCACTCTGCTTCTGGATCTAAGATGCTAAATGCAGGCCTCTTCTTCCCTGTTTTCCAAAAGCAAAGCCCAGGCCACTCCTTGCCCCCTCCAGACCTGGAGGATGAGGAGGAGTTGTGGCCTTCGTGTCACGGGAACGGAGCTGGATTGGGATGCAGAGGGACATCGTGTTCAGCCAGCTAGTTCAGGGCACATCTGTGAAACAAAATCTGAATGGAGGAAGGAGGAGGGTCTTCAACCATGGAAAGGGTGGGAGGTGCTTCCTCCTTCGGGGATAAACGTGAACTCCCAGTCAAGGTGGACCTGTGGTGCTCCAGGACAGCAGCCAGACCTCCAGCTGCCTCGGGGAGAGAAGGGAAAGGGTTTAAACAGCTGATTCAGGCTTTGTGTTTTCCTCAGGCTCTGTGGGGGTCCCCGCTGCTCACCCTCTATCCAGAAATCCCCACACTTAATGTGCTCTGTGTCCCTGCCCAGAACAGCCCCGCTCCCAGAGTCACCCCTGCCGCACCAACAGGGACACTGCCATCCATCCCGGGAACTTCTGATCTTTCTGTGCACACCCCCCTTGTTTCTGGGCATCCGAGGACGCAGGTGTCTGGGCAAAGGACATGGGCGGGGCAGCAGGACCCCCGAAGAGCACACAAGGTCTCCCATGGACCTCAGAGGAGGATGGAAAGGGCAAGGGCAGGACAGCGGTGCCCAGCCAGGCATGGTGAGGAGTTTGCAGTGTCACACAATGTCCCCTGGCGTGTGCAGGATGCTCACGCAGCCCTCCAGCCAACCCTCAGTCCTGAGGTGGAAGACGGGGCTGGATTGCCTGGAACAAACCCAGCATCCTGCTCCTTCCCTTTCCCAGGCTATTTTTGTCCTCCTCCCAATGACAGATTGAGGGCTTCAAAACCCAGCCCCGTGAACTCTCTCCCGCTTCCCCGCCATGGAAATTGCTGCGCCGTGGTTCAAAATGGGAGAGCAATTTGCAAAACAAATAAGTCTCCGATTAGTTAACGAGTGTCGGGCTGACCTTACAGGGACCCCTTCATTAGGAGACACTGAGCACCGATTAACTGCTCTGGGATGGAGGGAGCCACTTCAGACTGGTTTAATGAATTAAATATACGCTCCTGTTTGGCTCTTAATGTTGAAAAAATGTTAAGTACAGTAATTGTCACGTTCCCGCAGTCAGTCATTTCCCTACCTCACAGTTCACCGAGACTTTCCCCTTCCCAGCGCCAAAGTTTAATTTGTTAATGTGCTTCTGGTGTCACGGTGTTTCCTTCCATTAACACCAGCCCATCAAAGTGTTCTGCTCAGGGAGCTCCGGAGTGCTTTCCTCCAGGTCTCCTCCTGCTCTCCAGGAATATTCCAGCACTTGGATTGCTCCAGGCCCTGTCCTGGCCATTAGCTCCTTCTGGGGCTGTATCTTCTCCTCTGCTGTTTCTCCTTGTCACACAGGACAAGAGGAAACGGCTTCAAGCTGTGCCAGGGGAAGGTCAGGTTGGACATCAGGAGGAATTTCTTCATGGAAAGGGTTGTCAGGAATTGGAACTGCTCAGGGAGGTTTGGAGTGCCCACCCATGGAAGTGTCCAAGGAAGGTCTGGACGTGGCACTCAGGTGAGGATCAGGCACGGATTGGACTTGATGCTTTTCCAACCGAAATGACTTAGGAAAAAGAGACAGAAAGGGAACAACCAATGACAAGGGAACAGCTGCCCTTTTGTGCTGGCCGTGGGCTGTCCTGAAGCCCTGCCCACGGGCCTGTAAACTCACACCTTTCCTTGGTGTGCCTCTGACTGGTGTGTAATTTAATTACCGCACGCTTAGAAGATTAAATCCACGATTAAAAGAATTTATATGGATTAGCGCAGGATGATTTTAAATCACTGCCAGCTCGATCACGGCAAAGCAAATGTACAACCTGCAGCAAGAGCAGCAGTGCTGGGAAGGGCCGGGAGGAGACCCTGGCCCTGCTCTCTGTCCCTGGAGAGCTGGGTATGGGGCTGGCAGGGAGTGCCCAGCCCCTTCCCAGGCTCCAGGCTGGGGCACTGCCACGGACAGGAGGGATTCACCTGCCCAGCACGCTCCTCTCCTGATCCATCACTCCATCACACCCACGTCTGCTTGAAAACATCCATCTCTTAGTCCCCAGATGCGAATTTTAGTCCCTTTTTAAGCCAATCTGTTACTTTTCTTAAGTCACTTATTAGATATGGCTTTATGGGGGAAGGAAAGAAGCCAGATGGGAGGAAAAGTAAAGAATGTAAACTGGGAAGATTTACGAAATCAACTGGTTTAAATCTAATTCCCAGGCCTCCAGCTAAAGCTCTGCCCCAGAAAGCTTTATTGTTTCCCTCTCTGGGGCAAGAGGGAGAACGTGAAATTCATTTTTCTGTGCTGGGTGGGGAAGGGAGGATCACAGGCAGCTTTTTCACCAAATCGCTTCTTCCAAAACAGCCATTTGCAAATCCTCATCCCTTCATCCAAGCAGTCGCCTCGCCTGGCTGCTGTGATCACCCCAAACTGGGCAGGGGTGGGGACTGAGAGGGTCCAGGGTTAAACCAGGGGAAATCCTGGCGCAGTGCCCAGCGTGGCCCCTGCCTCTCTCCGCCCCCGGGAGCGCGGGCACGCGGCTCCAGCACGTCCCTGGCCGTGGGACGTGGTCGGAGATGCTGGCCAGGAATGCTCACGCAGCCATCTGCTCCCAGCATGGCCAGGCAGGGACACAGAGAAGCCCTTCCCAGCCTCCATCCTGCAGGGGATGGGATGAATCCGTTGTTTTGATGCCTTAGGATTTAGGTTTTATTTAGGCCTGAAACTCAAGGACACCTGACCGTCTCAGGCCCCAAGAGATAAGAACAACGGTGAATTAGAGGGGGCAAACTTGGACTAAATGACTTCATTACCTAAAACTCTAATTGGACGGTTAACCAACCCTTGATAAATAAATGGACCAAACTTATAACTGTATGAAAAACACATGGCCACAGTCCATCCTGGGTGTAGCCCCTCGGAGACTTCTGACTGCCCAAGGTGTATCTATTGAAGTCATGCAATAAATCCCCACTTTTATTCTCTTAATCCTGTCCAGCCTCTGTTCTAGGTAGCCACTCCAAGGCATCAGTCTCCCTGTGCAGGATGGCAGCACAACGCCGGGCCCTGTGCAATCTGTTTGATTTGAAATATTAGTGAAGAGATTAGAAACAGTGCTCATGATTTCGTGATGCATATGGTAATTAAAGTGTTACATTGCAATTATGATGTAATTAAACTGTGGGATGCTCTTCAAGATGCAATTGCCACTCATTTGCATAACTGACGGATTTGCTTATTAGCACCCTTTTAATATATGTATTAAAAAGAGCATCAAGAGCCTTGGCTACAGAAGCAGCACTCCATCTTCCTCCAGCAAGCTGCAGGGCCTGGGCTGCTGCTTCCCAGCTCCCACTGCTGCTGCTGCATTCCCTGGCTGGGGCTCTCTCCCACCAACACTCTCTGACCAACAGCCCCCTAAATTCCAGCCCCAGCTGGAGCAGACACAGCTTCCTGCATGTCCACCTTCTCACTGGGGCCCCCCAAGCAGCACCTGAGCAGCCTCGTGGTCACCCCCTCCTCACAAAACTCTGCCATGCTCCATATCTGCCGAGCTCTTCTTCCAGAGGAAGAGGTTTTCCCCTTTCCCAGCCTCCCTAAGCCAGTTGTCAGCTATTCACCCTTTAAAGGATGCTCTTTGGGGGTCCCTGCCTGGAAAGCCACTAAACCTGGCCTTTCCAAGCAATTCATACAAATCCCTCCAGCTGCTACACCCACCAGCTGTGCTCATCCAGCACAGCACTGCCACGGAAAGGCAGCTGCTCTGTGCCACAGTTACCCTCACTCATAAAGAACATTTCTGGAGCCGTAGATCCTTGCAGGTGTTGAAGAAAAAACCCACCTTAAAAGCCAGACTAATTTTTTTCCTCTCTAAACTCATCAGAACCTCCTCTGAGGAGCTGAAATAAACTGCTCTCAGCACTGGGCTGCCCATAACCTTGTCCCAGTCCCACGGCTGGCAGTGGGTGCAACATTGTGGGAAAACAATGTGGCAGCCAGGGAGGGAAAATCATCACTGAAAGCCAAGTCCTGTGTGTGGACCTTGCTTTTTTCTTGAGCAGGCCATGCCTTAAAACATCCCTGACTGCTGGTAATGCCTCAATCTGCCTCACTGAACAGCGTGCAAGAAAAGGAAAAAGGACTTTTCAAATGGTTCCTTTACCTGGTGCTTTTAACCCACACTGGGGAACACAAGATTCCTGAAAAATACGATGTCTGGTGTCCTGCAGGAATGGATTGATCGGGAAAATAGTGGTGCTGCTCGGAGAGGATGATGGGTTGGGCTCTGAGGAGTGTTTTGTCCCCTGCTTGGCAAGATCCCAGAGAACATACCCAGGTTTAATTCTCCACAGGCAGGACATGGAGGAATCCCACCATCCAGCCTGAGAGGTGTTGAGTGAAGAGGCTGCTGCTTCCTCCCACAAACCATTCCATGGTGGCCTTGGGAGGTGACAGGTGATGGAGGTCTCCACCAGTGAGGTCAAACACCAGCTCATAAATCGCCAGTCCCCTGTGAGCCAGCATCTCCAGGCAAAAAACATTTACAGTCGTTTAGAGGAAAAGCTTTTTCCCTTCTCTCCGAGCTACAACAGATCTATGATAGGGCTTTTCAAACTTCAGCATCCCCCTGGCAGCATGTGTTAGGCCTGGAGGTGGAAATGAATGATTCCTCACCAGATTAAAAGATCTGTGTGACAGCAGAGCAGTGCTGCTCTCGCAGCCCAGGGAGCACCGAGCACAAGCCCGGCTGGTGCCTGGAGGTCAGAGCCACCTGGGACCCCAAAAGGAGCCCCGAGCAGCCTCCAGTGCCCTCCCTTTGCCGCTTGTTTTGGTTTGGTTGGGATGCTGCAGACGCCTGCTAATTAAAATTGATGTCGTGTTCACCAGAGCCCAATTCCGCATCGAACTCCTGTTGCTTCCTTCTCCGTGAAAGCAGGTCTGCCATACTTAGCCAACTTTTAAACTCATTAGCAGAAGCAGATGCTTGGATCCGCAGTCCCTAATGACTGTAAATGAGAGTATTAGTTTATTGACTGATGGCCTAATTGTTGCCACCACGACCACAAGCGACAGCTCCGAGCCCAAGCGCCGTCTCCGTGCTGAAGGACACCCAGCCCAGGGGGGAGAGGGACAGAGGGACAGTGCTGCCAGGGCTGGAGCCAGGACAGAGCGACCAGCAGCCCCCAGGACGTGACCCACATGCAGATGAACTCCAGCAGGTGAACAGCAAAGCAGAAGTTAATTAAATTACACTTCCCCCACCAGAGGTCAGAGCCTCGGAGCGTGCGTTGATGTGTGACCTTTGCAGGGTGACTTGACTTCCCCGTGCTCTCTGCATGGTAATGAGGAGCCTGTTGGGGCCTGGAGCAGCAGCGTGTGCCATCCCTGCTTCCCTCCCCCTCCTTCGGCTGTCCCTGGGAGTGTGGATGAGTGGGAGCAGCAAAGCGGGAGCTCGGTCCCTGTGCGGTCCTGCGCTGCTGGGAGATGTGCCTGGGTGACCGCCAGTCCCGCTCCTGCCCCAGCCCCTGATGGACAGTCCAGAGCGATTAACTGTGCCTGTGCTTTAATTAAAGGGTCTCCAACCTGCCCTGACCCAGATGGGCACAAACACCCCCAGAATGAAGAGGTTTTGAGCATATCTTTGAGTGACCCACGGGGCAGGGACGGACCTAAGCCATGGGAAGACTTCGCTGCCTGGGGATGCTGTTGGAAAGCCAAGATGCATTGCAGCCTTTTTTTGGCCACTGTTTTATTGGAAGTGAGACCAAGAGCTGCCACACAGAGCGTGTGGGAGCTGCTGCATCATGGACTTGAACTCCCAAAACCTGACACGGCACCGTGCCTAACCAGCTGACTTTGGGGAAGAGAAACAGCCACGGAGAAAGTTGTGTCTGCCTTAAGGGATTGGTGGATGTTTCCCCAACACCTAGAAATCAACAGAAAAAAACAGATTTACAAGAAGGTTTAAGAGGCATCAAGTTGCCTGGATACTGGATCCTGTAACTACCCAAAAAGTAATTATGAAAACAACAAATCTGTCTCGGCTAAGCAAGTGGACGAGAAATTGGAAATCCATTTGTGAGAGACTTTCTGCTTTCTAACAAAGCAGGTTACAGCTCAGCCCTGTTCTCTGCTGCTCCTGATGCTCCTGCCTGCCCTGGAGGAGAATGGAATGGTGGCTCCTGGTGCTCCCAGCGCTGTGGTTCTCACTCCTGGGCTCCACATTGCTGCCCACCCCTCCAGATGGATGCCACATGTCTGTCCCCCAGGTGCCCAGTGGCTTGCACAGGCTCTGCTCTCCCCTGACGGCTGCTCAGCTCCTGCTCTCAGGCCAGGGATGAGGGCTGAGATTCCCAGAAAACCTCCCCTGCACAGTGCTGGGGAGCTGGAGCCCTCAGTCGATCCTGACAACGCTCTGGGGTCTGGCTGATGGGGCCAGCTGGGATTTGACACCACTGAAAGAGCCCCCTGCCAATGAGAAATCTACTTTGAAACCACCTCCGGGTTTTTTTTTTCCTCATGGGAAAAGGCTAAAAGGAGAAAAATTAATAAAAACAAAAAAACACCCCCTCCATAATCCCCAAATCCAAATTTCTTTGCACAGACTCTCTCTCAGCCCACTGGTGCATTGCAACGACTTGTAATTATGAGTGTAGAAGCCTTTTGCTGCTGTGACTGTTTCTGTGTGGCCTGGGAGGAGATGGGTTGTGCTGGAAGCGAGAGAGATTTTGCTGGAGCATGAAAAGCAAAGCTATTTAGTTTAGGTAACATCTCTGGAGCTCTAGGGGTCAACAGCGAGAACCCCAGGAAAATAGTTTTCAGGGCAGGACGGTCTGGAGAAAAGGGAAGGAAAAAAAGGACCGAGAAAATGCATTTATTAGATGTCCAATTTACCCTCTCCCAGGCTGTCTGCTCCTTTTCAGCCACTGAATAGGAGCAGTGGGGAAGAAGGAGAGGTGGCAGGGAGAGAGCAGGGAGGAGCAGGCAGGGAGCAGGGACACGGGGAAAACAGAGCCGAGGGAATGCGACGGCAGCAGTGGGTTTGAACTGCAAGAAGCTGCAGGAGGAAGGGGTGAGAGCTGAAATCAGCAGGAGAATGCCAGGGTCAGCAAGGCCCTGGCTTGACAAATTTGTCCCAGCACGGTGGCCAAGAGGCTGCCAGAGCTCCAGGAGCATTTGGACAAGGCTTTTGGGCACGGGTGGGATTGCTGGGGTGTCTGTGCAGGGCCAGGAGCTGGACTGGATGACCCTTGTGGGTCTCTTCCAGGGGGATATTCCATGATTCTCTGGGCTGTCCTGCTCTAGCCACACACAGACCCATGGGCTCTCTCTCCCTCAGTCACTCAAGAAACTTCCGTTCATGATCTCTCCCTCGCAGGCAACATTTCTCTCTACAATAAGCCTCATAACTCTGCATTTCCGCGGTTTTGACAAGAAAAAGGGCGCGTTGGAGCTCTCCCTGTGTAAATCAGCTCGTTGATGCTGTGCACGGAGGGCTTTGGTGCTGAGCAGCCGACAGGGAACACAGGCAGGGGACAAAGACAGATGTACTTGAAGCATCCCTCACCGTGGAATCACGGCAGCGCCGTCCCGAGCGGTGGGGCTGGCTGAGATATCAAGGAGGATGACAGGGATGTGGCTGGTAGGTGTAGGAGTGATCCTACAGCAAGAAGTGACCTTGACCCAGAAGATTTCTTCTTCTTCTTCTTTGTTTTTTCGTTCCACCTCTCAGCAGCACGAGACAACCATTGTGTTTTTCAAAGGCAAGTTCCGGGCTCCAAAGAAAGGAATCGTTACACGTTTATCACAACTTGCCCGGGGGGATGTGAAATACAAGAGGAAATCTCCCCCCTCTCTGCCTCCCGCTGCACCCTACCCTGAATTCGGCAGGAAAAGTCATTTGAGTGATCTTAGCAGAATCAGAACAAGCGTTTACTGCTCTTTAAGGACCCATAAACCACTTCAGTAGTTTGCTGGTTTATATCTGACTATCTTCTACATTAGCCATTTAAATTAAAACATTTATAATTAATTGAACAAATCATTTCCTCTTCCCCCCTCCCCGCCCCTTTGGGGATTGGAGCATGTAAGTCTTCAGTAAATTTTGGTCTCCTAAGCTATTTCCTTGAGAGGGTTGGTTTTCCTGTGGGGTGGGAAGCAAGGGCAGGCACAGAGTGGTTTAAACTGGAAAATCAATTGATAGAAAAGACAATTAATGCACATTTTTTGAAAAAGGGAAATGAAAATGGCACAGGGAACCTGCCTGACAGCTACCAGGGAATTCCATAATGGAGAGGACCAGGAGCAGGGCTCTGGTAGGGTGGGTCAATGCCCTTGTGCTGGCTGGGAGTGGAGAGCAGTGTCCAGGCAAGCAAGGGGTGAGAAGAGGGACCAGAACCCAGGAGGGACATCACTGACCCAAGGCACAGCATGCAACGATTCCTCTGTGTGGGTGGCACATGAGCTGACCGTGATGGGGCTCAGGAGCCAGCCCTGAGCATCCCAGGAATGGCCACTCTCAGCTGGGCAGCTGCAGAGGCGAGGGAGCTCAGGGGGATCCGTGTCTTCGCAGAAAATACAGTTTATTTTGATGCCCTGGAAATGCCTTTGTCAGCAGATCTATTCTTTCATTGTGAAAAAGCCTATTAGCTTCCGCTTTCTACTTCTGTGGGAATTTATTCCTCCATCAGATCTCCAATATAAAAGTGCTTCCCTCTCGGAGATTGATACCGTGGGCATGAAAAGCTCCGGGCCAGGCAGTCCCTTCCCTTAGGAGGGATGAAGGATGGCTTTGAGAGCAAAGCACTGAGCAGCTCCACAAGATAAAATCTCAATTCCAAGGGCTGCTATGACATCCTGGTGACCTTGGGCTGTCCCCAAGGTACCTGTGCAGTGCAGGATGAGCCGGGCTTTCTGCAGGAGAGCAGAGCCCTGTCCTGTCCTGGGCTCCAGCAGTGACCCCTCAAAAGAGCCCTGAACCCCTCAAGAGGACATGGAATGGGCGTGGGTATAAATACTTGGGTATAAATGTATCTGCTATATATAAAGAATAAACACTATGAGATGAAAAATTCTAAATTTCAGCAGGAGAGCAGGGGTTGGGTGAGGCTGGAACCCCACCCCACACTCGTCCCACACAGACCCCACATCCTGGTGCTGGGGAAGATTTACAGCCCCATCCTTGGCCTCTCAGAAGAAGAGTAGGGACAAATCTGGGTGTCACACGCTCACCTGCCTGGGGCTGGAGGGGAAGGGGACAGAGGACAGGAGGCTGTGCCCAGCTGAGCTCGGAGCAGGCCTGCACGGGGCTGCTGTGGTGCTGTGACTTCAGCCCCAGCCAAGGGAAATGAGCCCCTTCTCTGAGCTCACCCAGCTGATCAGGGGGTAATGTCACCCCCTTTGACAGATTCGGCCCCCTCGTTTGCAGCCCGAGGAGCACCAACGTGTGCAACACCCCCCGAGGCACCCCCAGATCCCCCTGGACACGCTGGGGCTGCTCCACGGGCACAGCAAGAAGAACAGGGGGAGAAACTGCACAGCTTGCTGAGAAATGCAAGCTTGCACAGCTTGCCACCAGCTGTGGGAGCCTCCCACTGCACAGAATCCCAGCCTGAGACCCGGTGGAGGGGGCCACACCTTCCTCCAAAGGTGCCCCCCCACGCCAGGCAGTGCTGGCACCGCACCCCACAGCGGGCTGGGGCCACCCGCAGGCAGTGCCAGCACACGGGGAGGGTCCTGCTCTGGCCGTGGTACCCCCAAACGCGTTGGTGCCACGCTGGTCCTGCCCCTTCCAGCCCTCTCCAGCCAGAAGATGGTGCTGGTGTGGGCATCAACGCCTTCCTCCCCTCCCCAGTGGAACTTCCACTCCCCCTGCCCGCCCTCACCGCTGCCCCTCTCCCCTCACTGCCCAGCTGGAGCCCCCTCACTCCGGAGCAGAGGCCCCTGCAGAGGAAACCAGGGCCAGACTAAAATAATAATAAATAATAATAATAATAGCAATAATAATAATAATAATAATAATAATAGTCTGCCAGGGCCACTCCAGACCCTCATTGCCATGGCAACTGCCTGCTGGCAGCGATGCTGCCTCGCTGATGGGAAGTGTTTTCTTGGGACGGATGTGAATTCCTCCAGCACGGCCCCAGTGTGGAGTGTCACTGCACGGGANTTGAGAGCAAAGCACTGAGCAGCTCCACAAGATAAAATCTCAATTCCAAGGGCTGCTATGACATCCTGGTGACCTTGGGCTGTCCCCAAGGTACCTGTGCAGTGCAGGATGAGCCGGGCTTTCTGCAGGAGAGCAGAGCCCTGTCCTGTCCTGGGCTCCAGCAGTGACCCCTCAAAAGAGCCCTGAACCCCTCAAGAGGACATGGAATGGGCGTGGGTATAAATACTTGGGTATAAATGTATCTGCTATATATAAAGAATAAACACTATGAGATGAAAAATTCTAAATTTCAGCAGGAGAGCAGGGGTTGGGTGAGGCTGGAACCCCACCCCACACTCGTCCCACACAGACCCCACATCCTGGTGCTGGGGAAGATTTACAGCCCCATCCTTGGCCTCTCAGAAGAAGAGTAGGGACAAATCTGGGTGTCACACGCTCACCTGCCTGGGGCTGGAGGGGAAGGGGACAGAGGACAGGAGGCTGTGCCCAGCTGAGCTCGGAGCAGGCCTGCACGGGGCTGCTGTGGTGCTGTGACTTCAGCCCCAGCCAAGGGAAATGAGCCCCTTCTCTGAGCTCACCCAGCTGATCAGGGGGTAATGTCACCCCCTTTGACAGATTCGGCCCCCTCGTTTGCAGCCCGAGGAGCACCAACGTGTGCAACACCCCCCGAGGCACCCCCAGATCCCCCTGGACACGCTGGGGCTGCTCCACGGGCACAGCAAGAAGAACAGGGGGAGAAACTGCACAGCTTGCTGAGAAATGCAAGCTTGCACAGCTTGCCACCAGCTGTGGGAGCCTCCCACTGCACAGAATCCCAGCCTGAGACCCGGTGGAGGGGGCCACACCTTCCTCCAAAGGTGCCCCCCCACGCCAGGCAGTGCTGGCACCGCACCCCACAGCGGGCTGGGGCCACCCGCAGGCAGTGCCAGCACACGGGGAGGGTCCTGCTCTGGCCGTGGTACCCCCAAACGCGTTGGTGCCACGCTGGTCCTGCCCCTTCCAGCCCTCTCCAGCCAGAAGATGGTGCTGGTGTGGGCATCAACGCCTTCCTCCCCTCCCCAGTGGAACTTCCACTCCCCCTGCCCGCCCTCACCGCTGCCCCTCTCCCCTCACTGCCCAGCTGGAGCCCCCTCACTCCGGAGCAGAGGCCCCTGCAGAGGAAACCAGGGCCAGACTAAAATAATAATAAATAATAATAATAATAGCAATAATAATAATAATAATAATAATAATAGTCTGCCAGGGCCACTCCAGACCCTCATTGCCATGGCAACTGCCTGCTGGCAGCGATGCTGCCTCGCTGATGGGAAGTGTTTTCTTGGGACGGATGTGAATTCCTCCAGCACGGCCCCAGTGTGGAGTGTCACTGCACGGGAAGGGCCAGCAGGCAGGGACAGGGTGACAGGCACAGGGTGACAAGATCCAGCCCTGCCTGCTCACCCATCTGTACTGTGGAGGGCCACAGCCACCAACAGCCTCACCAAAGCACTCAGTGACAGCCCTGACACCCACGAGTGACACTTCCTGGCACAGAGGCTTCTCTGAGGCTGTGATAGAATAAATTCTCACCAGCACAGAGCCATCACGTTGCTTTTAATTATCAGGAAACGTCCCAAAGCATCGCAGGCTGTTTAACTTGGGCTGATGGATCTTGTTTGTCAGAACTCCTTGGAGTTTTTTTCTCTCCTGGATGTTTTTTTTCCTCAAATAACCCTGCTGGAGATCCAAGCCCTGCAGGGACATTGGGCAGGGTGATCCAATCCTGCACATCCCACCTGTGCTGCTGAGGCAGGACTTGGGATGGCTCTGGGGTGGGAAATGTGACAAAAGCATTAAGTGGGAACTTCTCCTGGCTCTGCTTGTGTGAAACACAGGGTTCACATCAAACAAAAGTAATAAATATTTAAAATCAAAGATGCCCAGGCTGAGTGTGTTCCTCTGGAGATGCCCTGGAGAAAAGGGTCAGGTCACTGCTGCCTTCGGCTTTATCCACCCACAATCACGTTTAATATACTACAGCTTTACGCCAGGCACTCTCAATTTATCACCAAAACACCTTGCAGAGGGTTACCTGCCAGTTTCCTCCCTTAATCACAACTGATATAATGAGGTGACAGTCTCAGCCTCGAAGGAGGGGGACGTATTTGTCAGGAGGGCTTTTGCTGCTGCTGTGGCTTGCTCTCCATTTGGCAGAGGTTTGGAGTTCGACTGAGACAAAGGAGATTTGGATGTGGAGGGGACAGGGGCAGGTTTCCAACCCTCCTCCTGCCCACAGCTCTGGCCAAGCCAGGAGAACAACTCCAGCCTCAGTCCCTTGAGCTGTACCAGGGCCGCGCTCCATGGCAGGGCACTCTGTACCAGTAAGAGAGCCAGGCACATCTCCTCAGAGCCGAGGCGAAAAAAGGGGTGTAGAGATGCAAAGAGATCCCTAAAAAACACCTGTCCTGGGAAAACTTGGCTGCTGGAACATCTGCTGCCTGTTGGGATTGAGCTCCTCCGAGGGGACAGGGAACCTGGCCACATCCATGGCAGGTGGGTCTTTGCCAGGGGTTTTGGGGCTCAGTCCTCAGGTGGTGTCACTCCTTTTGTTCCAGCAGGATGAGGAAGGCTCCTGCCCCAGCTCCCCTCTGTCCTGATGACCCCTGAGCCACGGGCATCGCCCCAAATCCCAGCCCCAGGATGGTTTTTGCACAGAGCCAGCGAGGGCTGTGAGCTCCAGCCCAGCTTTACCCCTTCCCCGTGGCAGAAGCTGGGTGCCTGACACCCGGAGGACAGCCCTGCCTATAAATCATATTTTGCCCAGATTTAGAGGAGAAAGGAGCTGTTAGGAGAAATAGATCAGAAGTGACACAGCTCATTATTGCGAGGTGAGTCCGAGCTGCAGACAAGGGCAAAGTTAATAGAAAACGTATCCAATCCACAATGGTAACTTTAATTGTTAGCACTAATGAAGCCTATTTAGGATGGATTATGTATCTGGCACTTCAGATGCAGCCCTCAATTCATCTTCCCAGTCACATGTCTCATCGCATAAGATCCAGAGGCAGGAGGAGAGCTTTTCCCCTTCCACTGAACAACTGGGCTTGAAAAACAAATTCTGTGCCATCCATCAGCCCAGAGGCTCAGCTGGCCAGGGCAGGGACTTGTGGGGACGCTAACAGGGGTGAGTCCCCTCCCCAGCATGGCCAGGATCTTCCAAAGGACCAGGAGCTGCAGCATCGATGTCACAGGACCTGCTCGAGGGCAGCCACCTCGCCAGCTGCCCGTTGTCACCTCCCCTACTCCATTTCCAGCTGCAGCAGCCCCCGAGGTGGCTGCTCAGGGTGCTGGAGGTGGCAGGAGGCTGTGACTCTGCCCTGGACCAGCCCCCTCCTCCCCAGCCTCCTCCCAGCCAGTTTTCCAGGCACACTTCTGGAATTAAGGACAAATTGTAATTACTTTTCTCGGTAACCAAACCTTTGGAGGAAAGGGCCGGTGATAGATTTCAGGTTTTATCGGAGCTGACAAAGAGCATTACTCACACTGCACGAGAGCTGGCACCTCGTCAGACAGGGAGGTCTGTGGTCACCATCCCCCGGGCACCAGCAGACACCAGGAATTTTTTTTCCTTAATATGGGAATTAGGCACGTCGTCTTGTCGAGTTCCCTGGGCCGTGCTGAGTGCGGAGCCCCTCTTTGCCGTCACCCCTCTTTGCCAAACTCTTGTTTGAAAGGTCACCGCAGCCCAAATTCTGGAGAGGGGTGAACTGCAGGAGGGGGAGGTGCTCCTCCAGGATGTGGTGCTGAACTTCCCGTGGGCACCGGGTTCTGCCAGTCCAACCCAGCCAAAGGAGCTGCTGCTCCTGGCTCAGGGACCTCCCCAGGGAGACCCAGGAGTCAGCAGCATGATTCTCCAGGATGTGGACAGTGTAAAATTTGTTCCAAAGGGCGAGAGCAGCCTCTCCAGCTGATGTTTCCTCCTGCGCCTGCTCCAGCCCGTGGAGTCCCAGCAGCGCCTATTCAGCCTGGATTTAGCTGGAGGCAGTCGATCCTGGTCACGAGTGTGTCAGGAATTAATGCCTGCTGCGGCCTCCCCCGAGGAGGAGCTTGGCCTCCCCCATCAGTCGCCCCCTCAAATGGGATCATTCTCCCTTTTGTCCCCATTTTCCCTCCCCAGCAGCGCTGCGCAAATGGGCAGCGAGCGCCTTCTCAGCGCACTCGGGATTTGCCGCAAGGCAAACCAGAGGAATTGATTCGTGGCAGTGACGACTCCAGCGTTCGGGCGGGTCCCACAGGACATGTCCTGGCTGGAGTAGTGGCAGCAGGCACCAGGAAATGGGGGCTGGCAGCCCCTAGGGACCCTCACATCGCCCCCCTTCCAGTATGAGTGAGGAGAAGGTGCATTGAACCCCCCAAGTTGTGTCCTCCAGCTTTCCTCACCCTGAAAACTTAAATCAAGTGACTGATGGGAGCCACAGAAAGTCTGAGGTGGATGGATCTATCTCATCTTCCACCCATGGTATCCATCATACCTCTGGATTTTGTGTCTATGCCCCTTTAAATAAAGCTCCTTGCTTTGCACTGGGGAGTGAAAAGAAGAAGAAAAAAAATCGATTATTAAAGAAAAAGAGGTGAGGGGGAAAAAGGATAATTATGTCCCGCAAAAATTAAGGGAAAGAAAAATGATGTTAAAAAAATCCCTTCTGGTATAAAAAGCGTATTTTATAACAGACCTTTAAAGCTTTCCATCAAGTGAAACCAACACATTTACTCGAAGTGTTAAAGAGGAACCTTCAATCAATCAGAGAACTTCATTTTTACTCGGTAATGAATCCAATTGACCTTCGTGTTGCAAAGATACAGCGGCAGAGGCTGGAGGGAGCCTCTCAGGCACCCCCTCGTCCCAGCGGGTGTGTGGCTGCCAGGGCCAGCCTGGTCCCCTCGGGGCTGGAGGAGAAGCCCTGGGAGCTGCAGCTGCTCTGGGGCTCTGGAATTTAGGGACGCTGTGGATGTGGCACTTGGGGAAGGGGACATCGCTGGAAACTCGCTAGGAGGGCGACGCCCCTGCGTGAAATCCTGAGATGAAACCTCTGCTCTCAAAGCAATTATCAGCAGCTAATGGGAGCTGGGAAATCTCTTCTCCCTTCCCACTGATTGAAATCCCACCTTGTCCCCACAAGTTGCACGTGGAAGAGCAGTCGCTTGCTAACCCATGGAAATCAGAGTTTGTGGCTGGAGATTCCCCACCCACGGATGTTCTGGATGCACTGGAAGGTCACGCGGACGTGGAGCTGCAGGGATTTTGGGACATGGCTTAGGGGTGGAAGGACCTGTGAGGGTTTTGGGGGCACGGGCCAAGCTCTCCTGCACCAACTGAGTGTGAGAACAGCCCCAGGGCAGGGGACGTGCCCTGTTTTCCACCCCAGGTCCCTGAACCCCCAGTGACACTGAACAGCCCCAACCCCACCATCAGCCACTGGTCCCAGTCCCAGGGTTCTCCTGGGAGGTGCAGCAGCCCCAACCACCCAAACTCTGCTGCTCCAGGGGTGGGCTGCAGCCCCCAGCCTTTGCTCTCATCTCCTGGATAAGTGCTGATAGAAGAGTGGCTAAAAATACAGAAAAAGCGTTTATTTCTGAGGGAAGAATCCCTTGAATTGCACCCTGGCTAATTAACATTTATCCAAAGTGCACTCATCACAAACATACATTAACCTTTGAGGCATCTATAAGAGCAATTGGAAAATATATAATGAGAGTGGAGAGAACCCAGAGCACGAGACCTCCCCTCTGAAAATGCCACCCTGGCCTCCTCTTGGATGCATTTTCAAGCAGTTTCCCCTCAATTTCTAGTTTTTCAGTGCTCCCAAAGTAGGTCCTTGACACCCCTGAGCTGCCCCCTCCCTGCTCAGAGCAGGGGGAATCGCCCACCCACTCTTCCCCCCTCTCCTGCTCCTCCACTGGGGACCAGGGATCAGTTCCTGTGGTAAGCCCAGAGAAAAATGAAGGATTTTGTCCAAGATTTAAATTAAACCAGCAATCAATATCGCTGCTGAAAGCAGAGAAGAGCAGCCGTGGCACTGAGATGTCCTTAATGATTCCAGTCAAAGTCATTAGCAAAGTTACTTCCCTGGCTTTAATTTTATTTTATTTTATTTTATTTTTTTTTTTTAANTATTATATATTTTATACTTGTATTTCTATATAGATATTGCAGTATTTAGATTTTTTATCTCATGGTATTTAGTCCTTATACACAGCAAATATGTATATTTATACCCACACCCATTCCATGTCCCCTTGGGGTNTTTTATTTTTTTTTTTTAAATTGGGAATGGTCAGAGAGCCCTGGCATCCCCATGGAAAGGCAGAGAAACATTAAAAACATCTGGGAAGCACTGGAGCTGGAGAGATAAGATGTGGAGTCGGTCTCTTTGTGCCAGCTGGGCTGGGAGGGGGAAAGGAAGAATTCAGAAAAAAAATTTCTGTATTTTTTGACCCCACTTACCCCGTGTGGGGAGGAAATGGGTGAGTGGCCACTGCCTGCCCTCACTGAACACGAAATTAATGAGGATCAACCCTCACTCTCAGCCTCCTCCCAGACTTATTTATTTTATAGATGTTTTTACACATAAATAATATATAAAAGATTGTGTCTTTATATATTTCTACATAATGCAAATTAACATGTAAACTATAAGTAAAAATATATAAATAGACATATGCAGGTATAAATAAAATACACTTTACCTATAAATTGTATATATTTATGTACTATATTTATATAATATAGTTATTTAATAATAAAATCATTAAAGAATGATACTGTTATTTAATACCATTATTTAATATTTAATCTAAATATTTGTTAATACAGTTATCTAATAATATATTTNATATTATATTATATATTTTATACTTGTATTTCTATATAGATATTGCAGTATTTAGATTTTTTATCTCATGGTATTTAGTCCTTATACACAGCAAATATGTATATTTATACCCACACCCATTCCATGTCCCCTTGGGGTTTCAGGGCTCTTTTGAGGGGTCACTGCTGGAGCCCAGGACAGGACAGGGCTCTGCCCGGGGTACCCCAAACCCCTCATCTTGCTCCTGAGCCCAGCTGGGGCCAGGGAAGGAGGAGCAGGGAAGGATTCCCTGCAGATCCAGCACCCAACCCAGGGCCCCGGGTTGCTCAGCGCTTGGATTCCAGTGGGATGCAAGACCTCCAAATCCTCCCTGAGCCAGCGAAACCCATTGGGGTGGGAGTGGGAAGGAGCTGGGGCGTGCCTGAGCGTGAGACTTCCCCGGAAAAATCCAGGAGCGGCTCCACTTCCCAGGGGCTGGAGTGGGATCCCGCCCGTCTGCAGCAATCCCCGTTCACTTCAGCGGGCCTGGGTGACACAGAGGGAAGATTTAGATGTTCTAATTACTCCTGTGAATAGCAGGGGTGCTGCTGATGAGGGAGGCAGGCACATGCACATCCACACACACCCTCGGAGCCAATTAGGGAAGAAAAACAGCAGCAAGGAGCCTGCAGGCTCACAAAGATTCATCATCAAGAAAAAAGAGGTCTAAGCTGGAGGCCTGGCTGTAAAGCAGCGACCATGGACAAACTGGGAGAGCTGTGATGGTCAGTGCTCAGAGCTGTGATGGTCAGTGCTCAGAGCTGTGATGGTCAGTGCTCAGAGCTGTGATGGTCAGTGCCCACAGTTCTGATGGTCAGTGCCCACGGTTCTGATGGTCAGTGCTCAGAGCTCTGATGGTCAGTGCCCACAGTTCTGATGGTCAGTGCTCAGAGCTGTGATGGTCAGTGCTCAGAGCTGTGATGGTCAGTGCCCACAGTTCTGATGGTCAGTGCCCACGGTTCTGATGGTCAGTGCTCAGAGCTGTGATGGTCAGTGCCCACAGTTCTGATGGTCAGTGCCCAGAGCTGTGATGGTCAGTGCTCAGAGCTGTGATGGTCAGTGCCCAGGGTTGTGATGGTCAGTGCCCACGGTTCTGATGGTCAGTGCCCACAGTTCTGATGGTCAGTGCCCAGCAGCAAAGCTCAGCACAGGCCAGAGGAGGATTCAAGCCATCGGCCAAGGGATCAAGTTTCAATTTCAGTGAGGTACCCAAGAGCAGCACGCTCTGGGAAGGGAAATCCTGCCTCTCCAATCTCTGCTCCCGGTGCCTACTCTGTCCCTGATACCAAAACCCCTCCAAAGACACCTCAGCCCGTTGTCACCAGCCTGTACCCCTGGTACAGGGTGTCCCTGACCCCCAGGGCCTGGGATTGGTACCATTTCCAGAATGGGATCCCTGTGGCAAATCCAGGGCTTCAGCTCCTCTCCCCTGCTCAAACAGACACCGGATCCTCCGGCTCTGGCAACTCGGCTCCTCCCCTGCACACCCCAAAAGCTCAGCAGGCAGTGCTGGGAGGGGGCTGAACCACACAAAAATGCACCTCCATGCCAATTTAGGACCTTGACAGCTCCATTGCAAACCCTTTTGGTGGGATTTTGTGTGGTTCTCTGTCCCTCTTTTCTCAAGAGCTTCCCCCACACCTTCCCTGGATATTCCACAGCCCTCCCGCCCACCAAGCCTGTGAGCACAGCAGAGAAATTTCCCCCTGCAGCAGCCTCATTTCATACCCCTGGTTAGAGCTCTGAGCTGGAAATGAGATGGAAAGCAGCTGGGAAGGCTGATTCCATCACACCCTTCTGTCCTGACCAGTCTGAAACTCACAGATGAGCTCAACAGGATACAGGTGCCTCTCTCTGTCCTCCCCTTCAGCCATCCCCTGCAGGGACATGGAATAAAGAACTTAAGGCTGCAAAACCAAAGAGGGCTTCAATCCTGGCTGGAAGTGTGGGAATTACCCGGGAAATCCAGCAGCAGAGGTGCTGAGATTGGGGAGGGGCTGCACGGAGTGAACTCTGCAAGGGGAGAACCATCAGTGATGGGAAGGGGGTTCTGGCTGGCCAAAAAGTGCAGAATTTTTAAACACCTCTGGAGATGCAGTGCTATTATCAATGCTACCACCAATGTTATTTATCACAGCAAGTGGCATTAATATTACCACACTTATTAATACATAAAGCTGTAGTGTTTTTACTAAACCAGCTACAAAACTCTGAGTTGCTATTAATGCTGACATGAATATATTAATAATACATTAGAACTGCTTTGTTTTGTGGCTTCCACTTCCCTGGAATAATTTTTTGCTCTAACTCTTGATCCTGCTTGTTCAATATTTTGGCAAGGAGTGGGTCTAGTCAGTAATCACAGAATCACAGAATCATTGAAGTTGGAAAAGACCTCCAAGAGCATCGAGTCCAAGCTGTGCCCAATCCTCTCCTTGTGCCCAGCCCAGAGCACCCAGTGCCACGTCCAGTCACTCCTTGGACACCTCCAGGGATGGGCACTCCAAACCTCCCCGGGCACTTCCAAGGCCTGACCACCCTCTCCATGGAGAAATTCCTCCTGATGTCCAACCTGCCCCTCCCCTGGCCCAGCCTGAGGCTGTTCCCTCTCCTCCTGTCCTTGTTCCCTGCGACAGAGCCCGACACCCTGGCTGCCCCCTCCTCTCAGGGAGTTGTGGACAGGACCCGTTCTTGTTGGATGCCAAACAAGGATGTGGAACAGCTTCAGTGCTGGGAGAAGAACTGGCTGATGGGGCCAAATCCTGAGGCTCAGAGGTGCCATCAAAAAGGGCACATTTCAGAGGGTTACCCCAAAGCAGAGGCTGTGGGTGCTGCCTTGGGGGGCTGCCACCGCTTCACCCCCCTCTCCTGCCACCCCTGGGGTCTGGGTGTGCCCTGGGCATGGCACCCACGCCCAAAGCCACGAGTGCCACTCCACCAGAGCAGCCTGGCACACGGGCTCTGTGAGCAGAGCCTCATCAGACCTGGCAGAGGGTAAGTGACGTTCCGCTGGGCTTTCTCCCGAATCACACTCATTCCTCACGCTGAAATCCTACCCTGCCTTGGCAGCAAAGCTGCAGAGCCAAGCAGGCACAGCTCCGTGGGCTTGTGCAGGGGGAAGGCAGCGTGACAGAGGAAATGAGGCAGTGCTGGGCTCCCAGGGAATCTCAGCATTTCTCTGCAGGCAAAGTCAGGCATGATCGAGTTGGAAGTTACCTAAGGATGAACTGGACCCTTTGAGAAGCATGAGCCATTCATCCTGGATATCAGGAGAGATTTCTTCATGGAAAGGGCTGTCGGGCACTGGAAGGAGCTGCCCAGGGAGGTTTGGATGGGTCCCCATCCCTGGAGGTGTCCAAGGAAGGACTGGATGTGGCATTTGGCGCTCTGGGCTGGGTGAGGACAAGGTGGGGATGACAATGCCAAGGTTGGACTCGACGCTCTTGGGGGTCTTTTCCAACCCCAATGATTCT
>WAAG01049046.1:113365-150597 GCA_013390105.1 Tichodroma muraria | reverse complement strand
GAGAATTCTCCCATCAAACCTCAATGAAGAGAGATTTGATGACCTTCTGCTTCCTGCCCTGGTGGGAGAGAGGGATGGATGGATGGATGATGGATGGATGGATGGATGGATGGATGGATGGGATTGGGGGTGGCAGCACTATCCTGCCCACTCCAGCCCTCAGCCCTGCTGCTTGTGCTGCCAGAATCTCAAATCCAGGCTGGGCTAATCCCAGCCCCAATCCCAACATTCCTCTGGGTGCTTTACGGGGTGAAACTCACAATTTAACCACTCCAGAACTCATGAGCTGGACTTTGATGATCCTTGTGGGTCTCATGTGCAGACGTTGCTTCTTGAAATGTTGGGAGGGGATGGAAAACCCGGGGTTGGATCTGCTGAGAAGGACAGACAGACTGCAGTGCCCAGGGCAGGCCAGACACGGGGCTGCCCCTCCACCTCCAGCATCAGCTCCTCGGAATGCTGCTCCCTTTTCTTCTGCCAAGAAAATAGCACCTATTTAGGAAGGCCTTTAAAGTTACCTGGCAGCAAACTCAAACCAAGAAGAAAGCAAAATCCTCAGATCTTAAATATAAATGATCAAAAACCCTCCTAAAAAAAAAAAAAAAAATCTGAAAAATTAAAGAAAAAGATCGAAAAGTACACAGCTGACTTTTAACCTCGATGCTCTAAGGTCCACGAAGAAACCTCTGTTGCTATTGATTTCCACGGAAAATGCTCTGACATGCTCCGGATGGGCAGTGGGATGAAACATGAGGATCCAGGCGGGGATCGCGACCCCACGGCCTCCCACGTTCCACCCGCTCCCCGCCAACGCCAGCGGAGTGGGAGCTGCTTTGAAATTCATCTTGGTCTCAAACAAGGCCGGACACAGGGTGCTCCTTCCCGTGGTTTCTTTGAATCCGAGTTCTTTTGCAGCTGGAGCTGGGGATGGGCAGAGGAGGAGCTGTGGCTGCTGCAGCCGGCGGAGCTCCCCGGGCTCCGGCTGCCGGAGCTGGCCGAGTGTAGATACTGCAGGTTCCCAAAAAAACCCCTGGCTGATCTGGCTGGGGAGGAAGTGCTGCCTTAAACGCTCCGTGTTCAAACAGCAAACGCCTCTGAAGGGCTCTGCACACGACAGAGCCTCGTTTTTAATTCAGGGGTTTTTCCTCCCTCGCAATAAAAGCATCCTCTATCAATATTCTTTTAGGATTTTCTTTCCTCCATGCAGACGCACATTTTCCTTTTTCTTTCTCTCCTCCGGCTGTGCCGTTGCCAAGGCTTGGAGCTTTGGGCTGTGTTTTCACAAAGAGTTTAAGAAGGAAAAGAATTCCACTGCTGTAAAACCATCAGGGTTAAAACCCCAATTTCCTTCCCAGCGCTATCACTGCATAAGAGCAGAGCCCAGTCATTAGTGACTGGCCAAAGTTTATGGTGAGAATGGCTAGAGCTGAGAGTGAATCGAAACCTGGGTCTCCAGTGAAACCCACTTTCACTCCCTTCCTTTGGTTCCAGACACTGGGAATGACGTGTACTCCTGCACTGAGTGAGCAGGGAATAAGGACTGACCCTCCTCTGCTTGACTAAAATAAAGATAATATCTGAAAACGTCAAAACTTGCATCAAAATGAATGGGACTTAGATGCCAAAATAGCTTTGTGTATGTGGCCCTTTAGGTCTTTATCTTGATTCAATATTCTTGGGAAGTCAGTGTGGAGTGAAGGATGGGTTTTCATCTCAGATTCTGCTGACTGAAAGTCATGGGCTGTAGGTAAATCTCACCTGGTAATATCTTACCCATCAGAGCCCTTTCAAAACCCTGGGTAGCGCAAGCATCCATCAGGGCTGACACATTAATTCAAACAGTCTTATTTTCACATCATTTAAGGCCTCTCTTCCCACTTTTGTTTTGCAATTGGAAATATTTTCGAGGCGTAACACAACCACCATCCTCACACCGCTGCCTGCAACCACAGGGCCCGCAGGGACTGTTTGCATTCCAGTCAGACTTCACCATTTGAAGGGGGTTAGATTTAATCCCATCCAAATACTCATTTCGCTTAGGAGAAAAGGAAAAACAGCATTCTCTTGCTGAGACCAGTCGAGCCCAGGTGACGCTGAGGGCGGTGGGGGTTTCTCTGCGCCTCATCCCATCTGCAGGGGACAAAGATCAGTCACAGGAGCTGGGAGCTCTGGGCACAACCTCAGCTGCCACAGTGGCACTGATGCATCCACTGAGCAGAGGTGACAGCGTGTGCTCAGACACCAGATCATCCCAGTGGGGAGGGGACTGGGGAGAGGCAGGACCTGCTTGGCGCTGGGAGGAGATTTGCTCTGGAGGCTCATGAGACCTACAGGAAAATCAGTGGCCAACCAGACAAGCCCCAAACACCCCAGGCGGTCCTGCTGGCTCCCAGCAGGGTTTGTGTAGGTGACAGGGGACTTTCCTGTCCCTCCAGTGGGAGCAGAGAGGATGCCAAGGCTCTGGGAAGGGGGTGAGCAGAGCGGGAGAGGCTGCTGCTGTTCATGAATCCCAGTTTGGGTTGGAAGGGACCTTAAAGTCGTTCCAAACCCTTTCCATGGGCAAGTTCAGCTGCTGCTTCAGGGCAGAAACAATTTCCTGGCTGTCACAGCAGGGCTGTGCCCACGGGGATGCCCCTCCCAGCGGCACTGCCTGCCAGGACACAGCACTGCTCCCCCAAAATCGCAGCCCAGGGGCACCACAAACTTCAGCACAGGGGCAAACGCTGCCTCTGGAGTCACTCACCCTCTTCTCTGCCAGGTTTAATTCAGTTTTCCTCATTTTCAGCCAGATTTGGAATACCTAAAAACCAAATTGCCTTTGAGGATCCGCCCTTTCCAAGCTTCAGGTAGAGAGACACAGGTTCTTGATGGAAAATCAGGGACTGGCCATGCAAAAAGCTGCTTTGCTCATGGGGAGAAGATCTGGGGCTCTAAGAGTTGTGGGCTGAGGTTTTCTCATTCTCTTCTTGCTGCAGCTTGGGAAAGTCCTGCTCTGGAGCTGCTACATTGCCCCGAGCAGAGGGAGAGACTGACACCAGCACGGGCTCCCCAGCCAGGGAGTCTGATCCAGCTGGTTTAGGACAGACAGAAAAGTCAAATTGCTGAAAATGAAATCTGGAAGTTAAAAAACAGGGACATACCCAATGAAAAATGAAGCATTTATTTTCCTAACATCGATTTTTTCATCAGTTTAAAAAATGTTCATTTTGAACACTTTCTTTTTCCCATCAGTAAAAAGAAATAAAATCACAGTATATAATAAACATTTCCCTGCTAAAAAAGTTGATTTTGATGCAGCTCCATAGTTCATTTGTTCAGCAGTAACAGCTCTGCTGGATATTTGGATGAACATTTAGGGATGAAATTCAAGGAAAAATAGTTTGCTGAGATTTTTCTTCTCCTGGGTCATATCCAGTCTGTATTTAGGGAAAGAGCAGCACTGATCTGCCTTAATGGAAAGTCAGCATTCCCCTTCCAACCCACCCAGCCAGCTGGATGTGGGAGCTGCCGCATCCGCTCACGCCCCGGGATCAGACACGACCCAGAGCTGCCCTGGTCACACCAGCTACAAACAGCCTCCCTGCCAAAACGCCTCTGCCCTGCACTCATTACAAAATTAATGTAAACAAGCATAAAGCGAAGTCTATGGAGCTGAACTGCTGGACAAACAGGAGATGGAATAATGTCCCAGGCAATGCACTGGAGGGAAGATTGGGATTGTTCAGCCTGGAGAAGAAAAGGCTCAGGGGGACCTAAATGTGGCCTTCCAGGACCCAAAGGAGCTACAAGAAAGAGGGAGTGTGACTATTTACAAGGGATGGAGTGACAGGACAGGGGAGAATGGCTTCAAACTGGAAAAAGTGGAGATTTGGGTGGGATATTGGGAAGGAATTGTTCCCTGTGAGGGAGGTGAGGCCCTGGAGCTTTGGCTGCCTCTGGATCCCTGGAAGTGCCCAAGGCCAGGCTGGAGGGGCTGGGAGCAGCCTGGGATAGAGGAAGGTGTCTCTGCCCACGGCAGGGGTGGCACTGGAGGAGCTTTAAGGTCCCTTCCAACCCAAACCAGTCTGGGGTTCTCTGAAGATGAGTTACCCTGGGCCCACGCGCATCCAGTGGGGGGAAATTCCCTGGAGGTGACTCAGTTTCTCCTTGGCCATGAACCAACCTGAGCCACTTCCCAAGGGCTGAAGGCAGTGGAAAAGCCAGAGCAGAGAGGTCCTTACAGGCTGGGGAAGTGGCTCCTGTCCTGCCCTGTTCCCGTTCCTGCTCCTGGAAGGGCCCACGTGCTGCTCCCGACAAACACAGCCCTGCAAACAGACACTTGATTAAGGGTTCTTTGCTCCCACATTGAAATTGAATACAAAGCTTTTTTTTTTGGTCCTAAGAAGCAGAAAGGAGCTCTCGGATCCACTCCCTTTCTCATCCCTTTGTGTGTGATCAATCATGGCAGCATTATTCTGCCCTCAAACGCTTCCAATGAGAGGGGATATCAAAGTGGGGTTTCCTGGGTGAGCTTTAAAATCTCTTATGGTTTCTCAGCCCATTTTCTTCTCTTTGTGTGGTGCATCTCCCTCCTTCCTCTTCTTTTCTTCACTGCAGGAAGGCTGAGATTTCTTTTTAAGCGAAGAAAAGGTGTTTTGTTGTTTTTTTTTCCTCTTCTTCATTCTGCTGCTATTTCCTCAGTGATTCCTCCTTCCTCTCCCTGGCCCCTGAAGCAGCATGAAGGGTGAAATTCTGGAGATTTTCAGGCATCATGGGGTCCTTCCCATGGGCTGTGGACGGCAGTGGGTTGAAGGAAGGGCTGGCACAGACCAGGGTGAACAGCTCCTTCCAGCACAGGGGCATCCATGGGCAGGAATTGGGGAAATCAGCTGGGAGGCATTGGCAGGAACTCCCTGGCTCTGCACTGGTGGCAGAAGGGCTGGAGCTCCCAGGTGAGCCCACACAAACGTGTCTCTCCTGGTCCTGAATGTCTCCAGAGAGGAGGCTCCTCATCCTCCCTGGGCAGCCTTTCCAGTGCTCTGACACTCTCATGGAAAGAAGCTCTCCCTCAGTTCCTCCTGCTCCTCCACCAGCTCTGCCCCACCGTGTCACCCAGCACAGCAGGGCTGTGACCACCAGCAGCTCCTCCAAAGCAACCAAGCACCAACTTCTGAGCCCAGTGCCACGAGCATCTCACCCTCAGTAACCCCAGCAGCAAATCCAGGTTCAGGGCGGAGTCTCCAGTCAGGATGATTTATCCTGGCAGTGATAAAATGATCTTAACAATTTTCCAGACAGCCATCACAGATCCAAGCGTTGCTTATGATGAGGACCAGGAAGAAAAAGCAATTTGTTGAGTTTGTTTTTATCAGGACGGGCCCAGACACCCCAGAGTCATTAAGGGAAGAAAAGTCAGCTCCAAAAAGCCAGAGCTGCTTGATTACAACAGGCACCACGAGTGGGCTTCCTCCAGCACAGCAAAAGACTTTCAAAGGGCATAAATCAAAAACTGCAGCAGCGTGAAATTCGACCGAAGCAAGTCAAATGAGGTGTCCAAAGCCCTGGGCACGAGGGGCTTTTTTTAATAGCTTTGGTGACCTTTAGGGGTGGGCAACCTCTCATGAAATGAGAATTTCTCTGTTTGCATGGCTTCTCTGTAGGTAAGCCATGTGTTTAAGCTGGGAGAAAGGCAAGGAGGGATTGCTAGAGGTGGGAATCAGGCTTTGAATGAGAATACCCAGGAGTGCTGGAACACACATCAGCTGGAAGAGCTCAGGGCCTTAAACCACCCCGCAGGTCCTGTGCGACCTTGGGAAGCCAGAGTGAGGGCAGAGGTGGTGGTGAGGGAGGAAGAGGATGGCAGTAGAGTTGAAGCCTTTGGAACACCCCACTCCAAAGGCGCCAAGATCCAGCTCTGCCCCTGCTCACAGCACCCTGGGAATTGACTCGGCACCATCACCAAAGCCTCGGGCCTCCGCTTTCCCCAGCCTGGTGCTGTCACACGGACACGTCAGACACCACACACACCATGTGCAAAGGCAGCTTTGGTGTCCCATCCCCAGGAACAAAGCCCTGTTGGACAAACCCGCGCATCCCGAGGAAGCTCGGCTTTGCCAGAGCGCTCCCAGCCAGCTCCGAGAGTGCAAAAGCACTTTGCAAATCCACACCTCATCTTCTATTCCATTTAAATGATCTACCATCTTTAGCAGGGCTGAGCCTCTCCAGAGCCTGTATCCAAGGCAACGAGAGCTACCAGGGAAAAAATGGATCCAAGAAGTTATTAAAATCACAATATCCTTTCTGAGCAAGGTAGAGATAATGAGCGTGTTCCGCTGGCTCCGGCACCACGGGCCGGCTCCCAGCTCCTGCTGGGTGCAGCTCCTGGCTGCTGACCAAACTCCAGCTTGGGGGAGGCATTTGAGGTCCTGAAGTCACCAAGCAGCATGTCCACACCTCCAAACCTCAGCCCAAAGCCAGAGAGCCCCAGAATTCATTCATTGCCTGAGGAATTGCTCTCCAGCACGGGACAGCATAGTTTCTAAACATTAGGCAGGGGCCTGGATTTCAAGTTTACGGATATTTGGGGAGTTTTAACATGCTGGGGACTCGGTAGGTTGCAAAGAGGAAAACGAAATACTGCCCTCATGGCATCCCAGATCAGTGAGCCAAAGACGAGGCTGGGACCTCAGGATTGCTCCTGGGTCGATTCCTTGGCACGTGCTTCCCTTTTCCACACCGCAAGAGCGAGCACGGAGCGTGATGAGCCCGGACCCCGGCGGTCCTGACGTTCCTGATCGCAGAAGCGCCCCGGAGCCGGGAGCCTTTGCTGGGAGAGGCGAGGGGCCCTGGCTGGCAGCCTCCACGTGCTGCAGCCCGGCTCCGGGGCTGTGCTGCGGGAATGAGCCCCCTCCGTGTGCGCTGCCAAGCGCGTTTGCAAATCCCGGGATTAGCGGAACGTGTTCAAACGCTCGCGCTCCGCGTGCGCCTGGCACCGGGCAGCACCCCCCGGAGTCAGGCTGAGAGAGCCATAGCGGTGTAATTTGTTTTGATGTCTGAGGACCCCGGAGCCTCCAGTTCCATCCCAGAAACTCCCGTGGGAGCTGAAGACAAGCTCCCACTGATTTTACAATGAAGGGCAGCTTTGCCTTGCAAGCTCAAAGTCAAAATCTGGGATTATCTTTCCTCCCCGCCTCTCCAGAGCGACGCACCACGTTAAAGATTTGATTTGCAAAGAGATTGTGCAAACATTTCCCTTTATCCGTCCCTCTGTTTGAGTTCAGGGATTTTAAAGCAAAATGCTGATCTCTCCTGGGATTTATACTGAAACCAACAGAGTCAGCTGAGCATCAGTTCAGTAAACTGCATCCACATTTGCTAAAAAAGGGAGTGGATTCTCCTCAAAATAAGCCCAGGAGCAGCCAGAGAGCGGAGGTGACCACTGGAAGGGCTGCCGGTGCCTCCAGCAAACCCACAGCAAGCTTCAGTGCTGAATTATCAAGAATAAAAAGATCTTTGTGGATGCTGAATTTTGCCACAAATATTTACAGAGTCGCAGTGAGCAGATTCCAAACAGATGCAGGTAATTAATAGGCAATTAATGCCTGGTATTGACGTGCAGGCTGACACCTAAACCACCTCCCTGGGCAAAACTGTGGCAGTCCACCTAAGCCACCGCCCACATCTGCATTTCCTGGCTCCACCGTGGGCACCAGAGCAATTTGTACCAACACCACTGCATCTGCACACAGTCTGTCTCATATAATTACAGCAGCAAAACAACTGGAACACTTTATGATATTCCTCAGCTTGCAAAAATTCGACCAGGATCGCTTTTAAAATGATGATCAACCAGAATTCACAGCCTCAATCACTGAATTGTTAATTCAGTGGTTTTTAGTGTATTTTTCAAATGAAATGTTCAGCAAAGAGTATTTATTCATCCTTCGTTGCTTTCTAGCTGTAAAAATAATCAAATTAAATTCCACTCTCAAATTCAAACAAGACTTTAGAGGCAGAGACAGTCAAAACAAGTGTACGAGAACAGCACAAACGTTCACGGCAATTGCCCACCCATTTCGGATCAAAACTCCAGGCTTTGATCACTGGGTTAGTTTGGCAAATCCTACTGGAATAATAGGAGCAAAACCGCCTCATTAGAAAAGTTTGGACCTTTTTCCTTGTTTTTCCCTCATTCCAAAATCAATATTTTGGTGGCAGTGCTTGTCAGACAATGTGTCAGCAGCTTCCCCGTCACGCCGCAGCACCAAGCTCCAGCACCACCTCTGTTTCTCTGAAGAGATGATCACAGCAATGCCCCAAAGGCCCAAACCTATATTTGTTTGTCTTCCTTTCATCCTCCCCGAGCTAAAATATTTATGAGGGTTCTCTAAACTGCAGGCCTGGAGCATTTATATCTGCTGGGTTAAACACCCACACACCCTCTCGGAGCTGGGCTTTGGGCTCCGCTGACCCTCCCGCCTTGCTGTCTGCCCTGGAATGTCCCTGTGCTTCCTCCTTCTGCTTCCTGCAGTCCCTTCCTGGTGCCCAGCACCCAGGGACAGGCTCTGCACTGCTCTGGCACAAGGAGCATCTCCCCAGCACCACCCCGGGGTGCCCTGGCTGTGTCCTGGGCAGGTGGGTGCAGTGACAGGGGGTAAAGCTGCAAAGGCAAATGCAAAGCTGCTGCCATTGAGGAAATGTTCCAGGAAGCCTCTGGACTTCTTGTCTCAAGCCTGACTTGATGCTGAGTTTACTGGAAAGTGAAAAAAGAGGAACAAAGTGAGGGGACACATCCCTCCACTGCCCCCAGTTTGTCACTGCCCGGGGGAGCAGTGTCTGCAACCCAAGTTTTGAGGGGGAGAAGGGAGGTTTTGGGGTGCTCAGCCCTGTGTCAGCGACTGAAGTAATTTCCTCTGCCCTCAGACAGCGACAGGACTTGCAAGGAACCAGGAGGGATCTCCTCTGCAAGGGGCAGGAGGGAGATTTTCGTGTTCTTTTGCCTTTTCTTAAAGGGATGCAAATAAGGGAAGCGGCAGCAATCAGGCTGGCGGCCCCAGGACAGCTTCTCTGGAGCTTATTCTCCTCACCGTGGGGGTTTGATGAAGGCAAACTTGCCCAACTCACTGCAGCACATGCGGAAAGAGCCCGTTTCCAAGGAAACAGGGATCTTTTGCATGTCCAGCATGTGGTCAGAGAAGGAGAAAGGTTGTGAAGACAGAGCCTGCCCTCCTCCATAGCTGCTGCTGCCTTCCTTCCCTCCCTCCTCCTCAGGCAGGCATGGAGCATTCCCAGCTTCCCTGCAGTATCGGGGTGCTTGTTTTAATTTGGAGAAGTAGGACATGGGCAGAGTTCATCTCTGCATCACCTGTAAATTTTAGGGACCACAGCATCCCCGAAAAAGCAACACCTGCAGCTACACGGAGGCTGAAAGCCCAGGAAGGACCGGGCTGCTCATTGGAGCAAATTGCTCCAAACCCGGAGCCAGCCCCAAGGTTTTGCCACCTCTCCAGCCAGGGACAGGCAGCAGTAAAATCCTCCCTGAGACCAGTGAGGTGTTTGCAGAGGCACGGGTTGTTTTTAGTCAGCTTTTGGGGCCACCCTGGGCAGATACCACCAGAAATGAGGGGCTTTGCCCACGGAGGGGCTGCAGCAGGTGTGATCCAAACTCTCTCCTGGCTCCGAGCTGTGTGTGGCTCTGAACCCGGCTGCATCTGCAGCTCCACGTTTTCAGACACTGTCTGTGTCTATAATTAATTAATGTTTGCACAGAGCTTTTAAGATAAAGTGGCATATAAGTACCAACTATCATTATTATTAGGCCCATCGTGATTCAAAGCCATCAAAAGGCAGGAAATTGGGGGTTTAAGAGCCTGGCAGCCTGGTCACACCAGCACTGCTGCAACTCGGGCTTTGTGCTGGGAGTTTTACTCGGCGTTGTGAGTTAAGTCACATACGTCAGCTGGAGATTTGCAGGCTGAGCCCAGAATTTACTGACTTTTGTGTCTTGAGGGGAGAAATCTCTGATGAAAGGGACCTTCGTCAGGGAGTCAGGAAATAAAAATCTCCTTAATGCATTAATCCAAGGGACCTTCAAGGCCCCTTCGCAGGAAGGTGCACCCAGGCTGGGTGGCAGCAGTGCCTGCCCTGCTCGGTGGCAGCTGGGACCTGTCACCTCCTCCACGGGCTGCCACTAAGGCAGGGGTTTGTCCCCTCCGTGTTCCCATTATCAGCAGTGAAAATCGACTACAAAAGTACTAATTTCAGCTGAGTTCATTTTAAATGTCAGCCTCTAAGAATTGGGGAAGACTAATTAGGAAGGGGGAATGGGAACGGGGATGTTGGGAACTTCAATTTCACTCAGTGCAGCCAACCCTGAAGGGAATCCGGAGCTCGTAATTAGCGACATGCCTTTAATTTGACTCCAAATTTGAGTCACTAACCCTGACAAAGGCATGCTAATGCCAGGCCCAGGTGTCCAGGGGCAAGATGCTGACTGGGGGCTTCAGTCAGTGAGGCTGGGGATGAACAAACCATCCCAGCCACTGGATTCACTGGGCTGCAAGAGGGGCTGGAGGCTGAAGCCCCACCGGAGCCGGGAACAACAAAGGGGTGTCAGAAATTCCACCTAACTGCTCTTGCACTCAATCTCTCCGAGTTCTGTGCCACGAAAGGAGAGAGGGAGAGGGACACAGAGTAGGGAGGGCTGAGAGAGGCTGCTGCATCCTTCCCCCAAGCCAAGGCTGGCACACAGGTGCCGTGAGCTCTGCCAAGTCCCCACCTTGCGCCTCACCTGCTGCTCTCCACCTGCTCACCAGCAGAAAGAGAATAATTTATTCCTTTTGCTTCCAGAACTGCTTTTATCCCGTTTCAAACCTTTATGTTTTGTGCAGGATGCTGGATCAGCCCAGGCTTGGGAACATGTCCCTTCCCTGTCTACAAATCACAGACCTGGGGCACAAATGGACACAACCAAGTCCAGCCAACATCCCCTGCAGTCCCTTCCTCCATCTGTCCCAGCTCAGAGTGTTCCCAGCCCCTGGTCCATAAACCCTGTTCTGTCTCTCCATCCACGTGCAACGGCAAATGTCCCAAAGGTTNCCCATCCTGTAGGATCCTGGAGAACCCAGCTGAGCAACTGGTGGTTCTCAGAAACCAGCTGGTGTGGCCCTCCTGATTCTGGGCAGCGGGCAGTGGGACTGAGAAGGGAAAGTCAAGTGCTGGGGGGTCCTGGGACTCCCTCCCTGTCTCAGGTTTTCCTTTCATCAGACACCTTTTAGGAGGTGATCCAAAGGGTTCTTGGATTTCTGGAGGTTGTGGGACTCTGTGACACTGAGCTCCTTAGGGATCCATAGCCCTTGTGGAACCCTGTGATCAAAAAAGCAGCCAGAGCCCTTCACCCCAGCTGTGCATCCAAAGAGCTTTGCTGGATTATTCCCAAAGCCTGCGTTCCTCTTCCAAACATTCCCAGGAACGCAGGGATCAGTTTCTGAAGTGTCTGCTAGTTAACTGCCTTCCCTGTTAAAAAAGTCACCACTGTGACTGGCTTAGATCATTTGAATTTCCCTGTTTGTTATTTTAACATCTCTGTGGCACATTTTAACCCCTCTGTGACTGGATTCTCTCAGTGCAGGCACCTTTTGGGCCCTGGAAAGGCTCCACAGAGCCCACCCAGGGCTGGGGGTCTGCAGTGGGGTCCCCCCTCCCCCTCAGGGTGAGGCTGAAGGCTGGATCCTGCCTACACACCCACCCATCCCACGTTTCACCTGCCAGGGCCGGGATGTGGTTTTGGAAGCTGCCTGTGAAAACTGTTCTGAAATACCAATGCCATAATTTTATCTCCCCGCAGAACTGACAGGCGTATTTCAACAGTGCTATATTATCAATTATAAGCCTAACAGAGCATGTTCTCCCATCTGATTGTTGGAAAAATCACTTGTCAAGGGCTGGTAAAGACCACAGCTGTCTCCTTGCTCCAGACAGCCCCGTGCAAAGCTCCTGCAGTACAATGCTTTCTCTTTTGCTTCCTTTCTTCCTTTTTTTCCTCTCCGCTCTGATAGGGGAGAACTGAAAAAGGTGATTTCTGTAGTGCCTTTACCCCGACAGTGTTTCTCCCAGCAAAGCCTTAGATCCTGGCAGTGCAGTGCCGACGTTAATCAAACCCCGCCGCGGGCTCCGAGGGGGAGAGCAGAGACAGCCCCGTGGGCAGGACCCTCCCCTTCCTCCCAAAACAGGGGCTTTGCTGCTTTCACAGCAGCCTCCTGCACAAGAGCCCATACCCAGGGCCCTCCGGTTCCTGCTGGGAGCGGAGCTGGAGCCCCACCCCTGTTTTGCCACCTCCTGCAGCGCCCAGGGGCTCAACCCCGGGACATCACCTCTCTCTCCCAACCCTCAGTGATCCTCTCATAGTGCAGGCTGTGGGTCTCCCTCAGAGATAAGGAGTGACAACACTTCCCACCACGTTTTGTGCTCTGGTGCGTCACCATCCACGAGGACACGATGCCAATTAGAGCTACTTACAGGCAGGGCGATGCCAATTATAACCACTTACAAACAGGACAGGGGGATTTCTAATTATTAAAAAGCTTTAGCGCCTTAAAAAGCTACAACAAGAGAGTGAGAAAGAAAAGACTTAATCAGTTTTGCTTTGGAGTTGCCTCAAATTTGTAATTCAATCAAACCTCCCATGGCAGGAAGGATGTCTTTCTGATATTCACAGGAGCTTTCCAGGGGCTATAATCTCTGAGAGATTTATTCATACTTTCTGCATTAGCTTAAGACTGTTTTGGAAGAAACATCTCTCCCTCCCTCCCATCAGCAGAGCTCGAGAGAAGACATTAATATTAAAACAATTCAATTACTGTGACTTGGGGAGAACACGGGGCCTGGGGAAGGGCTGCTCGTGCCAGGCCAGCCCTCTCCTCTGTCCTGATTCCCCTGCTCCTTGCTCTCAAAGAGTTTCCTGAAAAATGGAACAGAGCTCCTGAAGACTGAGAGGAGCCAGCCCAGCTCCCTCTCCTCACGCACAGCTCGGGGTGTGGCACTGCTGTTTGTGAGCCCTGAGGTCCTGGGGACAGCCCAGGTGATGCCGAGGCTTCCCAGCACTGCTTTGGGCTCCAGGGCGTCCTCCCAGCCCACGCTCTTCCTCCTGCTGCATCAACCCCAAATGAAGTCAATAATCCCAAAATCCCAGACAGGTTTGGCTCNGGAGGAGGAGACGACTTCGGCGGGGAGAAGGATAGGGAGTACTTTACACTTCAAAAGACACATCATCTCCTTGCTTCGCAAGATCACAAGGAAGAAGGAATAGCAAGGCTAGAGGATAGATTAACCTTCCTTCTCCCTGCTGCTTCCTTGTTCTATCCAATCCATCCTTCATGCACCAGCTAATTAAACATGAAACAAGGAGAGGGGGGTGCTGAGCCTCATCAGCTCAGCTCTACGTGCAGCAGCCCTGCTCCTTCAGCCTTGCAGCAGGGAATGCTCTGGTGCAGGTGGTGCTGCAGGAGAGCCACAGCACGGGGAGGCCCAGAGGGGACACTCCTGCCTGGGACACCCCTGCCCATCCATAACCACTCTGCTGTGCCTTCCTGTCACAGAATTGTGGAATCCCAGGATGCTTTGGGTCGAGAAAATCCTCAAAGATTTNTGCTGTTTGTGAGCCCTGAGGTCCTGGGGACAGCCCAGGTGATGCCGAGGCTTCCCAGCACTGCTTTGGGCTCCAGGGCGTCCTCCCAGCCCACGCTCTTCCTCCTGCTGCATCAACCCCAAATGAAGTCAATAATCCCAAAATCCCAGACAGGTTTGGCTCGGGAGGGATCTTAAAGCTCATCCCATTGCACCCCTGCCATGGGCAGGGACACCTCCCACGATCCCAGGTGACTCCAGCCTGGCCTGGGACACACCAGGATTCCAGGACTGTCTGCACAGGGCTTTGAGGTGCTTTAAAAAGCCAGGCCTGGCCTTGTTTCCAAGCCCCGGGGAGGATAGGTCCAGCAGCACCTGGCAGGAAGCAGCTGGACTGAGGCTGGGATGAGGAGGAGGAGNCGGGGAGGCCCAGAGGGGACACTCCTGCCTGGGACACCCCTGCCCATCCATAACCACTCTGCTGTGCCTTCCTGTCACAGAATTGTGGAATCCCAGGATGCTTTGGGTCGAGAAAATCCTCAAAGATTTTCCAGTGCCACCCCATGCCATGGGAAGGGACACCTCCCACTGTCCCAGGTTGCTCCAAGCCCCATCCAATCTGGCCTTGGACGCTTCCAGGAATTCCCAAGGAAGCCCCAGCTTCTCTGGGAATTCTATCCCAGTCCCTCTCCATCTTCATACAGAACAATTTCTTCACAACATCCAGTCTAACCCTGCCCTCCTTCACTGAAGGCCATCCCCCCTTGTCCTGTCACTCCAGGCCCTTTCACAACACCGAGCTGAGATTGTTGCTGTAATTTCTGACTGTAAGAACACAGCCTCAGCAATTGAATTAAACCCCACTGCTCCTGATTTACAGCAGTACTAGAGATGGATGCCGAGCTGCCTCTGGAGAAGAGGATTCTCACGACCTGAGCTGGTCCCAGCGGGGTCTCTCTGCTGCACGACACGGTTTGTTCTCAGCAAGATAAACCTGACACACGACCCTGCATGGCCAAGGGGAAAAGCCTTTGCTGAGGGAGGGCAGCTCAGACACGACCCCTCTGCAGTCAGGGGAAGTCCACCAGTGCTGATTTTGTTAATGAGTTCAGTGCTGAGGACTGAGACCCGACAAGCTCATTGGAAATGGAGCCTCGAGTTCTGCGCAGCTCCCGGCTCTGCCGACGAAGGAGGCACAAAATCCAGCTGATGGCAGGGAAGAGGGATCAGATTTTGCAGTGGAAAGGAGTCAGACTCCCAGCTGTCACACTCATCTGCATGTCTCTATCCATAAATCCAGAGCGGTGACATCTACAGCCCTCGCTATCAACATCCACATATGAAAACGCGAGAGGACTTTGAGAGGGAAATAACATCGCTGTGATGAGATTGTTTTATCTCCCTCCCCGGCTCTCAGGGGCAGCAGCCTGAGAGCTGGAGATGTGCAGAGCAACTGCCAGCAGAGGGGAGGAAGGCACCAACACGGGAGCCTCTCTTTTCCCTGAGGATGCTGTTATTTTTCCAGCTTGCCAGTTCCAGTGAGTGCCTGCTGCATGTGTGTGCATATGCCAGCACTCTGCCCGGGAGAAAATGTGCTTTGGAATCATCCAGCAGAGGCACAAACCCGTCCTACCCACGCAGCCAGGCTGAGGCTGCCCCGGACGCAGCTTGGGATGGGCACAGGCAAGAAGAGGAGCTGGGAACCTGCTCCCTGCCGTGGGCATCGGTGCCTTGCTCCCATCAGGACACGCTTCTCACCCTCCCAGGTGGGACCTGGCATTCTGCTGTGCCAGAGGGATGGGAAAAGGGGAGACTCCTTCATCCATGCAGGCAGCAACAGCAACTCCAGGCATGGGGAGGGCCAGGACCCAATTTACTGCCAGGTACCACACACTTTGTGGCTGTGAGTTTCTATTTTTAACCTAATGATGGGCCCATTCTGTTCCCTTCTCTGGTGTCACCTCACCAGGGGAGCGGTTACAGCAAATTCCAACCCAACACCCACCACTGGGATGAGGTGGCCAGGGAGGCTCTTGGGATTCTCTGCAGCCCACAAGGCCTGACCTCCCCCCTCACTCTGTGACTCAGGGAAAGGGGAATAAAGAGACTTTGCGAAGTGGGGTGAGAACTTCAGGAGAGTGACAGATTTCTTTTGAACACGTGTGAAGCACAGTGTTTTCTTACTTATCAGGGAGTCTGGAACACAACTTGCCGCTCCCCACATCGACACCTCGGCGTGTTTGTCGTCAGAGAGGCAGCTCTGCAGAGAGGAGCCGCCTCTGCCACTCCAGATTTGGTTGCTTGTAAGAAAAGCAGGAAGTTTTTTCCGTTACTGCCACCCAGCCCATTTTCTCCAGTTTCAAGCCTCGCTCTCCCTCCCTCAAACATCAATGCCTCACCTCAAAAATATCCTTGCTAAGAGCTTCCAGCTTTTGTCTGCTTCACCAGAACAATCAGATTTCCACTTTTTTTGTGTGCTAAAAACGTGTTTACCTAGTTATAATCCTGAGTGGGGCACTCTGAGGACTATCTAGATCTGAGGATTACATAAATCAAGTCAGACCACACGTCTGAGGCCGAGCCTGGTTGTGCCCAGAGCAGCAGGGCTGGCAGCTGATCAAGGGATGGAAATGCCCTTTCAGGTCTGCTCTCACCTGGCTGTGGCAGCCTGGCTCAGCAGCTCCTCAGAGAGGCCTCTTTATTCCCAAGCTTTGCCAACACAGAGGTTTGGGTACTGCAAGGCAGCACAATGACCTCGGAAAAGACAACAGGAATGATTTGACTGGAATGGAATCAAGGGACTGAGCTGCATTAACAACAGGAAATTGCTCAGAGAAAGAGCTTGCAATAACAGGCAGTTCTCCTGTCCCATGGCAACTGGGGATTAAGTGTGCGTGTAGATAGGGGATAAACATGCAGATCTGATCTGAAAAGCAGAAATTTACCTAAAAACAGTTCCACTGTCTCCAATCCTCCCTTATCTGCACTGTTTTTCACAGCCACCTGCTCTCATCTCCAAGGGGCTTGCTGATTCCACATGGGAAGGATTCACTAAGGAGGAAGGGCAGCTCCAGTTAATCCAGCATTTTCTGCCTGCCCCAGAGGTGTAGCACATCTGGAAAGGAGCACTGGCACTCTCTGGGAGCTGCTCAGGCTCCCAAAAGAGCTTCCTTAGGAGCAAAGCATTTTGTTCCTTCACAGCAAGCTCAAGTCCCTTCCCTGACCTTGTCTCCCAAAGGCTTGGGGCATTTCCAGAGAATATTCCAAACCACAGAAAACAAACTCCACAATTGCGCCCAATGATCCCCTGAAGAAGAGAAGCCCTGGAAGAACCACAGCTGTACTCCTGAAAAATGGCACAAAATGGCTGCTGTCAGCCTTGAACGTCTGCAAGGCCTCCTGAGTTCACAAAGTCCTCTCCTGTTCACATTAAAACTTTGTCTTGAAAAGCCTGATATTGTTCTGAGGCTGATCTTGACCTTCATGGGCCTTGAAGGTAAATTCCCCCTGCTTGGTTCTGGCTGTACAATGCAATTATCAGCCCATTCTAATGAAATTCACCCCAAGCAGAGAGGCAGCGTGAGGCTCCTCGTCCTCAGCCAGGTTCTGTGCAGGGGCCGTGAATGAAATTCAGCCTTTTCTTCACTTCAAATTCAAGCTCTTTCAGGCCTGGATGTGAAATCCTTTTTTAAACAATTGTCTGCCTAATTAAACAACTCTGGGATCATCCCGTGCTCTCAGGGCAGCAAAGTTTCCTGCAGCAGCTAACGAAGAGTTCACTTTGCTTTTTCCACGCCTCTGGTGGCTAAAGCCTCCCTGGAAAGGAACCACCCAAAATTATGGGCAGAGGGCTCTTGTTTCTGAAAGTCCTGGCTCTTGAGAGCTCTCCACTCCTTACTGTCATATTGCTTCAGTCTTTGGTGATGTTTCCTCCCCTTTTCCGAATTACCAAGGCTGTGATCAGCTAATAGCTTGAAAAGGTATCCCCCACATTTTAAACTTCTCTTGAGATGGGGGTTTTTCAAAAACCATCTCTGGTCTACATTTGGAGATGTAACTGGTCCCTTGCTGTCCTGTGATGCTCTGAAATATCCAAGCATCGGCTCTGGGCTGGAAGATGAATTATCTCATCTTTAAATATTTAAATCTCTAAATCTCGTCTTTAAATAAAATTTAGTTTATGATTAAAATCATAATTAATGAGATAATTTACATATTTGGGAGTGCTTCCAGAAGCACACAAGGTGTGCCTGCAGTGACCACCCTTCCCTGCCCTTGCACCCGTGGCCGGTCACAATGAGCCACCTCATGAAAGCAGAGAGGTTGGAAGTGTCAGGAAAATTAATCCACAAACACCAGAGGTTTATGTCCAAGAAGGAGACAGAAGAGTCCTTTTACTTTATTCCAATAAAGGGAGAGGCTGTGGGGCATTCCTTCTGGGGTCTCTCCAATTTTACAATTTTATTTTACAAATAAACTGCAGGTTTGCTGTTAAATGAAATTAGACATTGTAAGGTGAAAGAAAACCCCTAAATTCCGTAAGAATTAAAAATTAAAGGGGAGGGTTGTACATTAGAGGGGAATCCTTCGTATCAGGAGTTCTGGGAATTCTGAACCTCTCAGGTACCTCAACCAGTGGGGAAAGAGAGAGGGAAATGGGGCCGGGAAATTGGGATAAAAAGGAGGCTGCGTCCTTCAACAATTGGAGAGACCCCAGGGCAATGCCCCATGGCCTCTCCCTTTATTGGAATAAAGTAAAAGGACTCCTCTGTCTCCTTTTTGGACACAAACCTCTGATGTTCGTGGATTAATTTTCCTGACAAGCCCAATTCGCTTGGACAGCGTGGGGAGATGAGCAGTTAGAGCCCTCATCAATAACATCCCCACAACCCCTCCCTGCTCCCAGCTCCTTAATTGGCATCCCGGCCTCAGGGGAAGGTCAGGCCGGGGCAGTGAAAGCAAACGGGGGAAGAATTCCCGGCGCAAAGTGCAAGCAAATCCCAGAGCAGGAGGTTCTGCTTCAAGCCAGGTTTCGTTCAGCACCAGCAGGGAGGGCGCTGGTGGCAGGAGACGCAGGTTTGGTGCTTCTGGTGAGGACAAACCCAACCCGCAGCTGGCCAGTGCTCCGTGCAAACACCCTGCCCCCCATGGATCCCCCCAAACCCCGTTTTGTAGCATTCTCTGGGGACTTTTCCAGCCCCCACAGCCTAAACAGCACCTCCTGCCACGGGGCTGCAGCCCCGGCCCCGTGGAAGCCCAGGGTGTCCATCTGAGGAAGCAGCTGCAGCCACAACCGGCCACGGGTGGCCCCAGCAGAGCCCCCCCCGGGGCCGGGCACCCCCTGACACCTCCGGGCCATCCCTGCAGCAGGATCACATCACATCCCCTCCAACATCCCCCGGGTCAAGCAGCGTTCAGGCTCCTTTCCTCAGCTGCTGAAATTGGGAAAGGCTCCAGGCCGTTCCCGGAGCTGCTTTCCTCTCCCCAGTCACTGCCAGCAGAAAGACAACCTGGGAATTCTCATCCAGGCCACCCCTCCCACATCCAAATGCTCCTCAGCTCCTCCCAGCCCCAGATAATCCTGAAAGAGTGCAGATGAAACAGAAAACCCGTCTGGAAGGTTTTGTCTCTGAGGTAATTCACTAAATAGTCCATAAATGTCTAATTTAACAGGAGCCATCCTACCTTGAAATCTCTGCCTAGAGAGTTCAGGAGCATATTTCCTTTTCGTGATGGAAGGGATAGAAAAAGAAATTCAACAACCCCCTAAAACTGATGACTTTGTTTTAATTCCTTCCAGAATTGTGGTTTCATACCAAGAGACCCAGGCCTGCTACCAGGACATCTTTTTTCCAGGAAGATGTCAATTTAATTGAGCCAGCATTCTCCATGCAGAAAAAGGCCACGGGGATATGTGAACTGACACGAGGAGTATTTCTGTAAAACACTCACATGCTTAATCCTGAGTGTGTGCTCAGCCCTGCTCCTGCTCCACGTGTCAGGAATGCGATGCCAGCCTGCAAACTCAAATGCAGCTTAACAGATGAGCTTGAAGACCTCAAACCACCAGCAGGTCAGACCCCATCCCTCACAAACTGCCTGCTTTCCACTGAAAGTGAGGCCAGCACGTCCCAGATGAGGATCCATCCTAAGATTTCCTACTGAAGCATTAAATTGGAGCTGGATCCTCAGCCACCCTTGAGCCGCTGCTCCTCCCAGCAGCAGCAGCAGGGTGGAGGTGCCGCATTCACCAGAGATCTCCTGCTCTACCCCTTCCCTCCACTTCAAATGTCCCACCCCAAGGGCCAAAGGTGACATTAGGCAAAGCTCTGTTACCCCTGCCCCTCTCCCTGGCTGTGCTGAAACCTCGAGGCAGCGCTGAGTGAGGCCGTGGCAGCGTTCACAGATGTGTCACTCTTGTCACTGCAGGCTCCACCTGGGACAGGAATAGGCAGAAATTAGTGGCAGTTAGGAAAATAATATCTTAATATATCCACTTGCAAGAGGGAGGCAGCTCCCGAGGGTCTGTGAGACAGAGCAGCAGCAGCAGCCCCTGGGTAAAATCAAGTCTTGCACAGCCAAGAGCCTCCACGGGCTGAGCACAGCTGGAAGAGGCACCTCAGGAGCTGGGGCTGATGTGGCTGCACAAAATCCCTCAGGATGGGGGTGATGGGGTCACTCCCACTGGTGCTGACAGCAGCACGAGGGGTTTTGATGTTGCTGGGCTGGGCACAGGGGTGAGGAACGCCAAGGGCACCGTGACGCTGAGCGTGGGACCTGGGGACCTCGACACGAAGTGCTGGTTCCTTCACCCAGGCTGCAAACAGGGCCTGAGGCAATCAGTGGGGTTTTAACGGAATATGGGAGCACCGCAAGGGAAACCCATGTCCTGTTATGGTCACACAGTGAGGCGTTGGCAGACTGGGAAAAGAACAAATTCATAAAATCGCCATAGAATCACAAAATCCCAGAACGGTTTGGATTAAAGGGACATGAAATCCCAGAATGGTTTGGTTGAAGGGGTGTTAAAGCTCTTCCCATCCCACCCCTCTGCCATGGGCAGGGACACTTTCCGCTGGACCATCCAGCCTGGGCTTGGGGCCTGGTTTTCCCAAATCCGTAAAGCACAATCCCAGCTGAACGGGCACAACAAACCCTGCCTGTCCCCACCTCTCCCCTCCTGCAACACTTGCCATGTCAAGAGGAGAGATTATTGATCGTTGAGCTTCTTATACAGGCTGGCATGATTTATTTAAGCATTTGCCAATAAACACCAGGATGGGAGGCTGTTTTTCCAGCATTCCCACAGTGGAGCACTAGAGGAAACAATAACCAGCCCCGTGATTGTTACTGTGGGACTTCTCCTGCCAATTACACTGAGTTACAAGTTTCAGTTATGGGATATAAGATAATTAACTTCATAAGGTCCAAGAAGAATTGCTTGCTCTCTATGAAGGATCTTCTTCCTTCGTTTTTTTATGCCAACACAATGTATAATGACTGGAGTTTAAAAAAATACTCTGCAGACTCCACAGAACTCAGTATTTCATCACTTCTGCTGCTCACCACGATTTTAATAACAAAAACAGGTTGTCAGGGTCATAAACCCCAGGTGAACATTCCCTTCCTGCCCACATTCCCATGGCAGGAACAGGACTTTCAGCCAGAAGAGCACTGAAAACAAAGTGCATTTAGCAACAGCTCTGGGAGATTTGTCATATAAGTTTGAGGCTAATGAAAATAAAAATCAAATTAAGGATTTTCCAAAGTCTTCCTTGGGATTTTTCAAGTGATGAGATTTAATTAAAAGTAAGCAAGGAAAAAGGAAAGCATTGCATGGACTAAGAGGAATAACCCAGAACTGCATTCAGGACAGTGTGAGCAGAGACTGGGAGGAAAAACGAAGAGCAGTGAGCCCTGGTGGGGAAGGATTTTTCTCAGGGATGGTTTCACCTGAGAGCCTGGTCAGAGCAGTCTGAGGGATCTCTGGAGACTGGAGGAGCCTCCTCCTGCCCCTCTGGTTTAACTGGGATGGGAAGGAGGTGAGGGCTGGGACACAGCAAAAAGGTGCCAGGACCCTGGTGCTGTGGATTGTTATTTATATAAAATCATGGAATCCTGGAGTGGTTTGGTTTGGAAGGGACCTTAAAGCTCATCCCATTCCACCCCCTACCGTGGGCAGGAACACCTTCCACTATCCCAGGTCCATCCAAGCCCCGTCCAACCTGGCCTGGGACACTTCCAGGGAGAGGGGCAGCCACAGCTTCTCTGGGAATTCTATCCCAGCCCCTCCCCACCCTCCCAGGGAGGATTTTCTCCCTAATCTCTAACCTAAACTTCCCCTCTCTGAGTTTGACTCAGATTCACATACATTTATTGGCTACTTTCAGCCCTAATAAATACCCGAGATGGGTAGCTGAAGGTTCAGATTACATTTTGGATCCAAACTAGGTCACATTTGCTTCCGAAGCCAAAAATCAGCTCTTATTCCAAAGCCACAGGATAAACAGAAGCCTTTCCATCATTATGGAGTATTCTTCAGCCTGATGTTCCTTTCAGAGCACAGACCCTCTCATGCATAAATGCCATGGTAGGACAAGGATTCAGGAGTGGCGGGTTAATGTAATAATGTTTTGCAAAATGAGAAAAATAATCAAATAAGCCCTCAAATGGAAATGTTGGCATTCACTCCCAACAGTGCAGTGTCAAAAAAGGAGATTATAATTACCTCTAAGGCTCACAACAGCAAATGCAGTTTCCCACAGGAGTTTTACCTCCATAAATTAAAAAACATCTTAATTTACAGGTATTGGCTCCATTAAACCCATGGAAATCCTGCACACTGTAAAGCCCATAATCCCCCCACCCCAGACCTCGCAGCACCCCAGCTGAGGAGCAGGAAAATCTCTGTATCCAAGTGCAATTCCCTCACTTTCAGCCCAGGATGTGCTGAGCAGGAGTGACAGATGCCTGTGGATGCTCTGGGAGCACTCAGCTGCAGGATCTCAGAGCACATTTCAGCTCTCACAGAACACAGGGTGATAATCCCTGCTGCAACACCCACAGTCCTCACTAAACACGAGAGGAAAGACCCGAATTTCCAGGGATGGGGCCTGGGCTCAGCTCAGGGGCTGGTTTTGCTCCTAAGTGAGGCTTAAAGTAATTTGTAATTTTTTTTTGGTTACTTTAATCCTGCTGTGCAATCCAAGGTGAAGGATCCCACCCTACCCCTTCATCCCCAGGGTATTTTCTGGCTGCTGGACATAACCAGGGATGGAGATGGACTCAGGAATCTCATGGGATTGCTGCTCCTCTCCTTTGGCTCTGAGAAAAAGCTGATGGGCTCAGAATCTTTTTGGACAAGTCCCTCATACACCCCCAGATCCAGAGACCAGTTTTGGTGTTGAGGCTTCCCAGCAACTCTTCACATTCTGCTGCTGCCCACAAATTGGCAATTTCCTTTTAAAAACAGTGGTTTTATCATTTGCCTTTAAGATCCGAATTAAAGCTGTGCAATTAAATAAAACCTGCAGCGAAACAGAAACATCTCCCTGTTCTTTGCTCTTCCCCTGTTGACCTAGGGGCTCCAGGACTCCAGGAGGAATTTGCAGGTAATTGCGTGGCTCCTCTCCTTTGCCTCAGCTCCAACCACAGCCCCACCACTAATAAATGTATTTGCAAGTGTTTCTTGCTCACTCCATTGAATCGCCGTGCCCAAGGTGTGTTTCCAGGTCCTGGCTTCCCCCTGGGATTTTAGGAAGGGGCTGGTTGCTGGCTTCGGTCTCTTATTTAACCACCCGTCCTTACCCTGCTCTTTCATTTGCAAACCCACCAAGGCGTGTGAAGAGTTTGAGTCATCTCTGAGTCAGCTCCTCTCAGCACAAGGAACCCGAGGCCAGCAGCTGGGGAAAGGGAATTGTTCTGGATGATGGAAAATAAACCATCCTGGCACGAAGGTCTGAGGCTCCAGGCACGGTAAGTCCTTGCAGAGGTTACTTCATTTAAAAGGGAGAATGAATCCTCCATCAGCACCGGGAAGATGAAGAAAGGGGAAATGATGGATCTTTGCTCACTACAGACCCCGAGGAGGAGCCAGCATTCCTCAGCCTCCCCTCTGGAGGCCCCAGCGATGGTGTCAGGCAGCTGATGGAGCAGCAGGACCTGATGGGATCCCTCCTCGTGCTGCTGAGCCAGAAAACATCACAGGTTGTCTTAGAGAATGGTTGGGGCTGGGAGGGACCTTAAAGACGGTCTCGTTCCAAACCCCCACCATGATTTGATCTTATTATGATTAGAAAGGTTGTGAGAGCAGGGTGCTCAGGGGGAAGGGTGAAATGGTGGGGCAGGGAAGTTTTTGGGATAAAAACCACCCGGGGGTGGCTACAGGCAGACGCTGCAGGTGGAAGGAATGATGGGAGCGAGTGGAAACCAGTGCTGGAGAGCCACTGGAGCCAAGAGCACAGCACATGCCTCGTTCCTGGCATTGATTTCCCATGGAAAGCGTTCAGCCCTGATTGCAGCAGGTGTCAGAACAAACCCCTCCAATTAGACCGAGAGAGAGGCTCAACGGGGAGGATGAGAAAATCAGGAGAAGCCATTTCAGGCCAGACCCACTTGGATCTGGCACTGCTGGGCCTCAGGCTCTGACAGATCCCAGCCCATCCCGCTGGGGTGTTTGATTCCAGGTCAATGTCCTCGTTCCTTCTGCTCTTCTCCTCTGCCATGGATTTCTGACACTTAGGGAATAACCAGCTGGAGCAAAACTTCCATTTCCTCAGTTTTCCTCATTAGTGCTACTTAGAATTTTAAGTCTTCAGGCATCTGATAAATAAAAATCCTGCTTTTCCCACACAACTCTGTGTCCTACACCCACCAAAAAGCGAAAATAACCATTTTCTTATATGAAAACAAAACTATAATCAAATAGTGTTTTTCTAGATGCCTGCTCACACTCCACGGTAGGAAATTAATTCCAGAGAGAATCTTGCTGAACTCCAAGACCTGACAAACTTTTCATCCTGTAATCATTTTTCAGAGGAAGGGAAAACAAAATACATAAAACAGACAAATGGAAATATCACTAATCCCATCATGGCTGCAGAGGAAAGGGTAATAAAGAGAAAGATGACAGACTGGAATTGTTCCACAGTGAATTTTCAGCTCAAGTTCTCTGTCTCCTGAGCTTTCCAGACCACTGCCTCACCTGGGGGAAGGAGCTCTGCTGATGGCAGCCAAAAGGTCTGCTCTCACTTCCAGGAGCTTTTGCCATCCCTTAGAGTTTGTGCTGAAGGAACAGAACAGCTCAAAGTGGGGAGGAAAGCTGGAGCTGCCACCACCATTCGGGGCACAGGAAGAGTTTGGGGTTCAGACTCCAAGAAGGGAATTTTGGTTAGATATTGGGAAGGAATTGTTCCCTGTGAGGCCCTGGCACAGGGTGCCCAGAGAAGCTGTGGCTGCTCCTGGATCCCTGGAAGGATCCAAGGCCAGGTTGGACGGGGCTTGGATGGGCCTGGGACAGTGGAAGGTGTCCCTGCCCATGGTGGGGGATGGAATGGGATGAGCTTTAAGGTCCCTTCCAACCCAAACCATTCCATGACTCTGTGATTTGTGGGATTTTGTTGAATTGTCACAGGTTTTTGTTAATACAGGATCCCAGAAACATTAAGGTTGGAGAAGGCCTCCAGGATCAAGTCCAACCCTCGACCTAATCCCACCATGCCCCTTAAACCACATTGTGACACGAGGAAGACAATTGCCAGTTTCCACAGAGGGAGAAAATCCCCAGCTTTGGTGGCAATGGAAAATTTTAGGAGCATTAAAAGCCACCAGAGTGAGCATTAGACACCCACACCCCATTTACACTGTGCACAGTAGAACTGGACCTAAACCCTGGCTTAGCTGTGAAGAAAATGTTGAAATGCTTTGATGAATTGAGGTTCTTCAGAAGGAACAGAAACTCTCCCACCACAGCCTCAATAAAGCATCACTGCCTCAGCCCCAACCACGAACCACCATTCAGGCAGCCCTGAAATTGAGCTTTGGCCATCTCTTCTTCCTCTCTGAAATCTGTGGCTGGCAGAGGAGCTGAGCTGCAAAGAAATTACCTCCTCCAAAAAAAACAAAAAACCACCCCAAAACCCCCAAATCAACCCCCCAAAACTAAATTTGCAGCAGTCAGCAACTAACCCTGCCAGCAAACTTTCCACATCCACCAATTATAGCTCAGCCCCCCCAATCTGTCACTCAAGTATCACCTGCAAGATCAACCAGGCCTTTATCCAAGTGTTTGGCATCTTTCTTGTAGAAGGATTCAAGGGATCTCACAGAGAAAAGCTGTTCTTAGTTTTATTTTTCTGTTTTAAGTCGTGCTTATTTAAGAATGTTTGTCTCAGTGGCTAAACCCCCAACGTTTTACCTGTTGCAAGGGAGAAAAAAGCAGCAAAGCTGGCTCAGGGAAGTAGCTAAAAAAAACCTCCCAGGGGTCCAAACGATTTATTCTCTCTCTGGTCCTTCAGATTCCTCTTCTATTAAAAAAAGGGTGAAGTTTAGCCCTCTGAAAATTAATTGCTGACAACTTCCTGCTGTGATGTATCTCTCCAGAGGTTTTGTTGGCACCTGCGAGTCGCTGCCCTGCACATCTGTACTGAACACTGTCTGCTGGCCGTAAATCCCACCCGCTCCCCCGAGCCACGTGTGCCTCTGGTCCCATATATATTCCAAATGGGACTGAGAGCCCTGGTCCCATATATATTCCAAATGGGACTGAGAGCCAGCTGGAGGGGCAGGGGGAGAGGGGAATTAGCCAGGCAGGCTCTTCCCAGCCAGCCACAGAGCCCCAGCACCGGGCTGTGCCCCCAGCTAACGAGGAGGGCGAAGCAGAGACAGCCAGAGCTTTATTGATGATTTGGGACGACCATCAGAAAGCCCAAACAATAAAATCACTGGAATTGCCGCCTCATGCGTGCAGGTTAAACCTCCTCCAGCTTTCCCCATCGTTTCATTTCTCCCCCCCCTTCCCCTTCAGGTAAAAGGAAAAAAAGCTGTTTTTGAGCAGAACTGAAAAACCAGCAATGCCACCACCAAGGAAAACCTGTCAAATTCCAGGCTCAGAGCGCTCAGAACTCCTTTTGTTCTTTTGAATGGGGCAGGAAAAGAAGTAATGCATGAAAAATGGAACAAGGTGTCAGTATTTATACCCACAAAGCCAAGGCAAAGGAACAGCTCCTTGATAATGGCTTTCCTGCCACCAGCCCGGGAGCCCTCAAAGGGAGGGATAAAAGCAGGGCATGATCTAAGCAGCTCAGCTCATGCAGAGGAAGAAACTCATCTGAGACACATTATTTGCCAAGCATGACCTTTGTTGGCTTGATGGGGATCTCATGAGCTGGAGGTCTAAAGGTCTTTGGCACCTGGGAGGGGGAGCAGCATCCACCACACGAGTGCATTTTCAGCCACGCCACAACTATTGTTTCAATTTTCTCTCTGGTTAAGAGCTGGTCCTTTTGCAGGTGAGGAGAAATGAGCAGGAAAACGTGCACGTGGCTCGGATTGACATTTTTGACTCGGCTGCTGTGAGTTACTTTGATCTCCTTGTCCCACCTCTGGCAGAGTTGGCACTGCACTTCCAGGAGGGAATCACTGCTCCCGCTCAGCTGCCAAAAAACTCAGAACTCTCTTCCTCACCTGCCACGTTAAAATCCTTTCTCAAGGGCTCGGGATCCACAGCTTGGTGCAGTTGGGAGTGGAGGCCCAGGGAAGCATCACCCACCCCCTGCAGAGGCAAAGCAGGGCTCCAAAGCCTCCACCACTGAGTTTACTTTAAGGGTAAGGTCTTGCTCTCCCTTGAAGAAAGCAGACACAATGAGGACATCAACCAGCAGGGAGGAAGGGTTGCTTAGTGTGCAAACAGTAATAATAATAATAATAATAAAAATGAGTGATGGAGAATTCAAGCAGAATATCAGGGGAAATATCCACCACAGAGAGTCACTGGGCTCTGCCAGTCTCTGATGTGGAAAACACTCCTTGCAACGGCGAAAGCATCAGCCCTGCCCTGCTCCAAAGATTGCCCCAAAGCCAGAATTTTTGGTCAAATCAAGAGCCATGAACCCTCCCAGCCTGTGCCACCCCCGTTTCCAGGGCTGAGGAGACCAGGGGAGTCTGAATCTCCTTCTCCTGCTGCCTCCCCGTGGAGAATTACTGTTTTCTTTATGGTGAACAGCTCCTGCCTTTCCTACCTGCAAACTCTGCAGTGTTTTCCAGCAAGAGCTGTCCCAGGAATATAAACCAGGCACGTTTGTGCAGAAAGAATGACAGGATTAAGTTTTGTTTTATGTTTCCTTCCTCTCAGGTGCTCTTGATGCCAAGAAGAGATGCAGATCCAGAAGGAGCGGAATATGACTGTACAATAAAACAACAATAGGTTGGATTGAACCATTTTAGGAGCAAGAGCAAATTTACAAAGTAAAAAAAAACCCCAACTTAAAATACAAATAGTTACAGCAGGAGCACATCCCAAGGAAGCAGATGGTACAGTCTGTTTTACTAATTAGTTTTCAGACCCAGTGATAAACAGCATTTCTCTGTCAGGATCCAAAAGTGTTCGAAACACTCTAACAGAGTTGAGTAATCGCAGGGGAGTGTGCACAGAGGGATGTGAAGTCACTATTTCAGTACAGTGTGGTTTCTATTTCTTTAAGTGAGTAATGATAGGCCACGTTCCTTCACATGAGAAGGAAAATAGAATCAGGAAATCATGGAATGGTTTGGGTTGGAAGCAAATGTAAAGAGCATTCATTTTCATCCCCCGACCATGAGCAGGGATATCTTCCAGCAGACCAGGGTGCTCTAAGGCCTCTCCAGCCTGGCCTGGGACACTTCCAGGGATGGGGCAGCCACAGCTTCTCTGGGAAATCCATCCCAGCCCCTCACCACCCTCACAGGGAAGAATTCCTTCCCAATATCCCATTTGATCCTGCCCTGTGCCAGTGGGAACCCATTGCCCCTTGTCCTGTCGCTCCAGTTCCTGATGTGGACTCAGTTAGAATTAATCTCATTCTGATTTTCAATCAGCTTTTTTATTATCTCCTTATTTATTCCATTCCGTTGTCCCCACACACTGCCCAGGCTCTCTGAAGATGCTGTCACACTGGCCAGGCCAGAGCTTGGGAGGCCCACAGACACGTCACCACCCACAGACAGACCCCCAATTCCTGATCCCCTCTATCTGGAACCCATTCCCTCAGCTTTGTGATCAGCTCACAAGAGTTAATCAATCCCCAGCTCCTGTTCTGTAGACAAAACAAAACGTTGCTATTTCCTTTTCTCTCTGGGCTCGCAGATGGGCTGTGACTTCACAGGAGCTTTAACAACCCCACCAGGCCCCCAACCATCCATTATTCAGGGAGGGGGAGCGAGAGGCAGAGTTTAAGTTCTCCCCAAATTCATGGCTGTGCCTGCAGTAATGACTCTGCAAAGGCAAGAGGAAGCAGAATTGTTCAGAATGATCCTTTCCCAGCGCGAATGCACAGAGATGGAATCAGAGAATCATTAAAGTCGGGAAAAAATCCCTCCAAGATCATCAAGTCCAACCTTTGAAAATTTTCAAAATCTGCATGGTTATAGTGCCTATCAAGAGAACTTGCTGCAGCCTTTCAAAAATTATCAGAACAGCACTTTTGGGGCAAAAATCTGCAGCTTGGCATAGAAAGAATTTGTTTCCTTTTGTGCTGGAACAGGCAGTACAAAAAGAATGGTCTGACATTCACAAAGAAAGGCATTTAGGGTAAGTCAGAAACAAAGAATGGGTTTCCTTCCTGGTGGACTGTGAAGCACTGCAGGGAAAACAGCCCTGCCATGAGGAAAAACACTAAATCCAAAGATTCTCTGGGAAAATGGCACCTCCAGCTCCAGCACTGAACCATGCCCAGCCCCTCCTGGCTGCAAACCTCCCAGCACAGCTCCACACAGCACAGCAGCCTCCAGGGCACCAGGGAGGGCCTTGGGTCCCTGGGAAACCAGGTGTTTCAGGCTACCCATTCTATTTCAAGGAGAAAAAAAATTCTATGAGGAAAAAAAAAAAAAAAACCCAAACCAAAAATCAATGATTCTCACTTGAAAAATGGTCACAAGTCATAAATCCCATTTTGCACCAGCACAGCTGGGCTCGGTCTCTGCTCCCTCCCACTCTCCCTGGTTACAGAGATATTGTGCTCCTTGATTTCAAACATATTTTAAGGAAGAGCAGACCAGGCTGCTGCCAGCACGCTGCAGCCTGCTTTTGGGCTTGGAAAGACTTGGAAAAGCAGAGGGCTCAGGACTTTTCACCTGCAGAGCTTCGGGCAGGGGACCCTCAGCAGGGCAGCAGCACAGCCCAGGGGTGCCCTGGCTCAGCCTGGGACTACCCCAGAGAGAGAATCACAGCGTTGTGAAGGCTGGAAGTGACCTCCAGGATCATCAAGTGCAACTTTTGACCCAACTGTGTCCTCTTAAGCATGCTGTGGGGGCTTGGGACACGGGGTGTCCCTCTCAGCCCAGCCACTCTGCATTCCCCCCACTCAGACTCTCATTCCCCACAGCAGCATCCCCCGGCCCAGGAGCAACATCTGCCAAAATATTTCTCCAGCCCTTCCAACAGGCATTCACGAGCCTCTCTGGCACAAACGCGCACCTGGAGCCATTTCTGTAAAACCATTTCTTTTTAAACCCAGCAGGAGAGAACAGCTGTATTTTATAGGGTTTAGGCTTTATGGGGAACAGTGAATTTCTTTAATTGCAGCGTGGCAAGAGCACCATTCTGCTTCTTAACCCCAAGGAAAGGCTGGAAAAGTGTCCGAGTGTCACAGGGCAAATTCCCCAGAGCGTGGGCAGAGCTGGTGACGTTACACGCGTCCCCTCTTGTATTAAAAGCCTACAGTAAAGAGGGATTTCATTCCACCTGCTCCTCTCAGTGCCCTCCCTGGAGTGCTCCTGTGCAGGTTAAGGTGACAGGCACAGCTTGGTTGTGGCACCCAGCCAGGGCACCCACCCAGCTGGGCTTGCTCCACCACCGAGGGACCCGAAAGGGCCCAAATGTCAGCTCCCGAGTTAAAAACTTCAACACTGCAGCTCTGGAGCAATAAAAGAGCAGATGGAAGCAGGAGATCAAAGAGGTTGTGCTGCAGAGAGCTGCTTCCAGGAGAAGTTACTCAGCACCTTCCAACTTGCAAAGCACCTTATCGTGGCAGGAGGGTGGGAATCCTGGAATCTCAGAACGGGTCAGGTTTATGGGATCACAGAGGGTCACCTGCTCCAGCAGGGCCATTCCAGAGCACAGGGCACAGCAGTGTGCCCGAGGGCTCTGCAATATCCCCAGGGAGGGAGGCTCCACACCCCCTCTGGGCTCTGTTCCAGCACCCACAGTAAAGTTCTGCCTCCTGTGCAGGGGGAATTGCTGGGATCAGTCCCTGCCCCTTCCTCTGGTGCCGTTGCTGGGCCATGGAGCAGAGGCTGGGCCCTGCTCAGACCCTCCCTGCACCCAGGGACTGACAGGGGACAGAAAGGGACACCCAGGAACAGACAGGGACACCCAGAGACACCCAGGGCTGAGGGCCCCTCTCAAGGCGGAGCAGCCCCAGCTCCCTCACCTTCCCTGGGTACAGAGATGCTCCAGCCCTTCCTCAGCTCCACAGCACTCCAGGAACTCCCTGCTGTGCTGAGGAGCCCAGGACTGGACACAGCACCCTGAGGACAGCACTGGCCAGGAGAGGGACAGTGCAGCTGGGATCTGAGGTGCTGGGGGATCATCCCCTTGGATTTCAGTGCCAGCACCTGCTGTTGCTCCTGCTGCCTTCAGTCTTGCAGCAAACTCTGCTGCACCCCAAGGCAGCTCCCTCAGCCCCACTGACCCCTCCAACCCCCAGCAGGAAAAACCCCCACCCCACCCCTGGAGAGGCCAGCAGGGCTATTTATAACACACCTGATTGCATCTCTCTCTGTACCCCCCCTTTCCCATTACCTCACGTCTAGGGCTTGATTTCAATCACAGCCCTATTTTCACATAAAACCCCGGCTATTTTTAGGGCTAAGCAAGTAAATGGCTCATAAATAGCTTCTTGATTCCTACCAGTTCATGTTGCTCTTACATGTCCTACTTCTCTCCTCTGAAACTTTCGTCCCTCCCTGATGACAACGTGTCACAGGGAGCTGTGCCCTTAAGTGTTTTCTAATAGGGGAAGTCAGGGAGGGAGAGGAACCAGGTTCCTGTAATTGCCTCAGCAAACAGCCCAACATGCACTTAGACACAAGGATTAGGGGCCCTGGGTGACAACTTAATTTCACACCGCTCATGATTAGACCTGGTAGGAAAATTGATTTCTCTCCTCGTGCTGCCCACATTCCAGTTCGGAACAAGCCACCCAAACTTTTCACAAAGGATAAATTGATAGAGGGAAATTAATTTCAATTGACACAGCTTGGGTTTTCTTCAGCTAATCAAAGGCAGCCTCCTGATTAAAGCAGCGTGTAAACAGCAGAGGGAAAATACAACTGCTGTCCTCTCCTGATGCTTCCCACCTGGATGGAATTACCACACTGCTCAGCCTGGAGGAGGAGGATGTTCTGCTCCATGAAAGGGTGTGGAACGATCTGCTGCAGGGCTCTGAATGGAGATCAGGGGTGGGGGAAGGAAGGAGCTGGGTGGTTCCTGCTGGGCAGCCCCCCAAAATGTGGATCAAAGTCACAAACCCACCCTGGGTGCAAGAAGTCGGGGCGAGGGCTGGCTGGGAGTCGGAATATTTGACACTACACAGGAAGAGGGACGAGCCCCCTTCCCTGGCAGCGCTGAGGGAGCACTGCCCTGGCAGACCTGTGGCACCTGGGGACAGTTCTGCCACTCCAGGCTGGACCATTTTGGCCCCTTGAAGCTGAGCATCTCCCCCAACATCCATCCCAAGCACCCAGCTGCAGCAGCAAGTCCCTAACCCCATATCCAGAGTTCTGTGATCCCCTTGCTTATTTTAGGTCAACCTTCTTTAAAAGCCCAGCCCCAAATATGTAGCTCCCCCAAAACCAGGGGGAGAATAGCCTCCCCTAACCCTGAGACCTTTGGGAGACTTAAAAAAATCTTTAAACACTGAAAAATACACCAAGCAGCAGCCAGGCCAGGAGAAAAAACTTGTTCATAATGGTGACAGCAATAAACCTGCAGCACGATTTGCTGCTCTGTGCCACACGTTTGTTTGGAGTTAATCTTATTTGCTTTTGGAGGGTTTCTCAGGTTTTCAATAAGCAGAACATGAAAGCAGTGACAGGTTCAGCAGGTGCCTCGTTCCAGCAGGGAAATCCTGCTCTGGCAGGGAAGTGCTCAAACCACAAAGAATATTCTGTGCAAAGTCTCCAGCACAGACTGCTCCCACATTTCCCTGTGCTTCCATCCCAGTCCCTGGGGGTCACCCCAGCTCTGTTTTGAGGCGAGCTGAGCAATCCCCACTGCAAATCTCTGCTGGCCCGGGACCCCTCAGCTGCCCCAGGGCTCCCCCAAACCACAGTGACACCGTTTCACAAGCTGTGTCACTGTGCACAACGGGGGAAAAAAAAACAATTCAGGGCCATGAAGTCTCCAGAAACGTTTTTGGGACTGCAGGAAGTACAGGCAGCTGCTGTTACATCTCATCTGAGCTCCCTGTCCCAGAAAAGGGTTATCAACAACTTTTCAGGTGACAACTTTATTTGTATATTTATTCTTAAACATAGAGAGCTGTCCTAGAGAGGTGCCAAGTGACATTTGATGTGGCATCCTTAAGCTGAGAAGGATTGCTCTGTAGTTTGCAACTTACAGTACTTGTTTGCTTGTCAGGGAAGGCTACAAACCTATTTCAATTAAAAGTGGAGCTGGGGACTGACAGCTGAACTGAGCTGCTTTGAAAAGAAGTGCTGAGAAGAGTCTGGAATGAGTTTTAGGTTTCTAAAATAGCCCCATGTTTTATATCAAAGGGAAAAAGGAACATCCCTCAATGGCATTTTACACAGTTGCCACAGGACAATGGACTGAAAGCCAAAGGTCCAGAATAATTCCTCTTGGAATTAATTCTCCTGTGGGATGTTTGTTTTATCAGCCAGATGCCCAAGGCTCCTTACACTCCTTAGACAAGAGCCACAAATCCCCTTCCTCCCCTCAACCATCAGAACCACAGGGCAGGGAGAGGGAGAAGAAAATTGGTTTGATTTGATACACTTAAACTGAATTTGGCATTTTAAGGAATAGCTGCACTTTTCAATGGAAAAACAAGTTGCAAGTGAAGCCGTGGGTTTCCCTGCACAGCATCCTAAGGGGAAAGGGAAGAATTCCATCTATTGCTGTCCTCTGCTGACCCCAAAAACAGGGCTGGGGACCACCAGTGGCCCTGTGCCCGTCACAGTTTGGCCACAGCTGCTCCTACAAAAACATCTTGCACCAGCTCTCCAAGCACCACCTAATTGAAACATAAAACCACACTCCAGCTTTTTTATAGCATATACAAATACTGCTTCTCCTCCTGGAACATTTGAACGTTCAGGAGGAGAGCGTGGATCAATAATTCTTCTATTAGATAATTGAAACATGCCTCTTGATTTACACTAATGCACTTGTTAAGCAGTAAGTGATGGGGCTGTGGGCAGGTCTGCAGTGCTGGAGCTGGGCTTTGAGTCATGGGCTGGGAGCAAATGAAGGGCTGGCCCAGCTGAGCTCAGCCAAGCCCAGCTTTGCTTTCCAGAGGGCTTTACCCACCCAACACCTGCCTGGGCAGCTGGAGCCATCAGGGCTCCTCAGGGCAATAAACTCTGACTCTTGGATTTAAGGGGTCATTCTCTCTACCTAAATAAAAAACATTTTTCAACCTCTGCCCAAAGGAGGCTCCTTCAGGCAGCTTTGGTGCTGATTCCCCTTTCAGAGCCCAGGACAGGGCAGGTCCCACATTCAGCAGTTCCTGAGGTCCCCAGCCCAAATCCAGAGCAGGACGGGCAGCCCCGTGCCAAGGACTGCCTTGGAAAGTCCTTCCCCTGGCACACACCAGGCCATGCCAAGGCCCAGCACTCAGCCAAGCAGTTTGGTTCATCAAAGATGGACACTTTGGCACAGCCTGGAGGCAGATGGGAATGCCGGGATCACCACGGGACACTGCAGCAGCTCAGCCCTGGCTCGGGGCTCGCTCAGGGCACAGCTCTTGGTGCAGCTCTCATTGACTGCATCACTCCTGGCTCAAACTCTGTGAAAAGTTCAGCTCAATTGTACTTTCTGGAAAGTTAAGCCATAATCAATGCATGAGCAGGCAGCCTGGTTCTGCTCCAGCACAGGCACGATTAATTCCCATCGGATGGGAAGCAGCAGGATCTGTCTTGCACTCATTAGCGCATTACTCAGCTCCTCAAGGAGCAAACACTTCATGTGCCATTTTTGGTCAGAACTGCCTGATCAGTCATCCCCAGTGCCTCAGGGGAAGTCATAAACGTAGGGCTTTTGCTCACTAGAAGGGGTGGGTGGAAACCTGATGCTCCAAGGTCTGCCCAGAACAGGAAACAAAACCTGCCAGCAAGGTTCACCTCGAGCTGGCTCATGAATCACTTGCAGCAGGAAAGGACCTTCAAAGGCTGTGCCCAGAGGCACTGGCAAGCACAGCTACACAAACAAGGTTGTGAAGATCAGCTCCAAAAAGCCACTGAACTGTGTGGCTTCACCCCAGCCTTGCCTTTGCCTTGTTTACCCAGCAGCTTGTCCGGAGTCAGATTGGATAATGGAGTAAATCCCTTCAATTACACTTGCTGGAGCAGAGGAATGGTGACCTGTGGAGCACAGCTCACCCCTTGCCTGCCAGCACAGCCTCCAGCCTCTCCAGAGGATCCCATCACTGGGGGACAACGGGAGGACAATGCCATTATTTTCCTGCCCTCTGATAGCAACATGCAAATGCGCTCAGGCATTAAGGTGAAGCTGCCAGGCAGCCATGGGAGGTGTAATCAACCCCTTGCTTCTTAAAGCTTCTGGCATCGTAAAGAAATGCTGACAGCATTCCATGGGCGGTCATTCCGTGAGCGTGAGTCCTTCCCCAGCCCCTCCTCACAGCCCTGAGCAGGAGGCATCCAAGGGCCTGACTTCTGGGAGGTGGGCTTTTAATAAAAGCAAGGTGGGTTTGGGACACGAGGCAGAAATGTCACCAGCTCAGGGTGCACCCATGCCACCTGAGGGAAAGGATTTGAATACGCACTCCTCAGATTATTTGGCTCAGGTTGGTTTAAAGGCTTTTCAGTACTTTGTATTTTCCTCCCTTCCTTTTGTTTCTGAATGAGAAAAGGAAGAGGAGTCACCTTTTTCCCCTCTGTAAGACCCCAGTGCTCCTCTCCCACTCCCACCCAGCCAGGATGGAGGGAAAAAAACCCCAGGGATTTTTTCAGATCTCCTCCCACTCCCCTGCTTGCCCAGCAGCAGCTGAAGAAGCACCCACGTGCTCACAGCTCAGGACAAGAAGGTGCAAGGAGATACCCCAAGGAAAGTCGGATAAATAGAGCCAGGGGAGAGTCTGTGCTGGGCTCCCCTCACAGCAACCCAACCCTCCACCAACGACTCCACCAGCCTGGAGAGTTTCCAGCTGGTGCCAAAGCCCAGCTGGACACAGTTATCTCAGTCTAAGCCTAATTGTGCACAAAAAAAAAAAATCCAAAAAGCAAAAATCTGCATGTGCTTCAGTGACCAACTACTGTGAGCAGGCAGGGCCAGGGGATCTCTTCACATTTTTTGCTTCAGCAACTGCAAGTAAATGCATCAACATCTCCTCAAGAGCAGAGCAGAAGTCAGGACAAGTCCCTGCAGCTGCAGGAATATGTGGGAAGATCCCAGCAGACTGTGCAGGCTTTATGTCTCAGCAAGGAATGAGGGAGGTTATCGTGACAATTCAAAACTGAGAGAGCTGCACTGCCCCTCAGCAGGCCACAGATCCTGGAGTTAAACACAGGTATTTTAATGAGAAACCTGCATTAAGTGAGGTCTGGGCAGCACACAAACAGCTGCTGATAGGAACTGAGAACACTGAGAATCCCAGGATGGTTTGGGTTGGAAGAGACCTCAAAGAAGATCTTGTTCCACCCCCTGCCATGGGCAGGGACACCTTCCACTATCCCAGGGTGCTCCAAGACCCGTCCAGCCTGGCCTCGGGCACTTCCAGGGGTGGGGAGTCAATCATGGCCAGCCCCAGCCTTCCTGGGAGCATCCTGAGCCTGTGCCCTGCCAGCGGCTGAGGAGAGGGGAGAAAAACCAGAATCCTTCCTGCTTAAGGAGGATTCAGTATTAATTGTTGTTGCTCTCAGCCAGGGCCAGCAGTGGATCAGCTGAGCTGGGAGGTGTTGATGCGTTGCTCAGAAATGATCCAGCACTGATGGGACTGACAGGGTGGCACCGAGCCCCTGGTGACACTGTGGTGGCAAACACCCCCCTGCACAGGTCACCTGGGGTGGCAGCTCAGCTCAGGGCTTTAAAGGGGCACAGGGACACCAGAGAAGCTGCAGAAGTGGCTTTGTGCCAGGCACGGGGCTCCAGTGCCTGCTCTGCTCTCCCTCCCACACGGAGGAGTTCACAAAAACACCCCCAGGCATCCGCCTTGCAGACACAATCTGGTCTCCCT